>JBBPSM010000111.1:0-23952 GCA_038093595.1 Butyriboletus regius
TCTCCGACATCACGTGTCCATTACTGGACCTCACCAAGAGCACCACCACTTGGTGCTGGAGCGAAACCCAGGAGAGAGCCTTCCGGAAGTTGCAACATGTCTTCACTAGAGAACCGGTGCTAGCCTTCCCTGATACAACAAAACCCTTTACCCTCATGACCGACGCTTCGCTGACTGCTTCGGGAGCAGTCTTAATGCAAACAGATTCCAATAGAGACCTATGCCCATGTGGATATCTCTCTCAGACCTTCTCTCCAGCGGAGAGAAACTACGACATATATGACAGGGAACTATTGGCTATCATACGTGGGTTGGAGGAGTGGAGACAATATTTGCTCGGGTCCCCACATCCCGTGGTCGTCTTGACGGACCACAAAAACCTCACCTACTTCAAGGAACCTCGAAAGCTGTCATGGCGAGAGGCCAGGTGGCTCCTGTTCTTACAGGACTTTGATATGGAATACCAAGCACTCCCCGGCATGAAAATAGCACCGGCTGACGCACTCTCACGTCGGGATGAAATTGATACCTCAAAGGATAATGAAGATGTTCAGATCCTCCCCTCCAACGTGTTCGACCATCAGGTCAGAACAATTGACTTAGCCCTCTCGCAGAAGATCAGCGATTCCACGAAATCAGACCCCCTAGTGATCTCTGCACTTCATGCTATGGAAAAGGAAGAACCCCTCTTTGCCAGATCCTCCCCCGCCGACTGGAACTTTTTGAAAGATCATCTTTATTACAAAGGATGGTTATATATCCCAGGACCCGCACGTAAAGACCTTGTCGCCTCCACCCACGAATCCCTCAAAGGGGGACACGGTGGCCACCTTCGCACGGTGGCACTGCTCTCCAAGGATTATTGGTGGCCCAGTCTCTCTACATTTGTCTGGAAAATCATCCAGGGCTGCGCTATATGCCAGTCTAATAAAGTTCAAACCCACCCCATGGTTCCCCCGGTCACGCCATTAGCCTTTGAAGGACGCCACCCATTCCAGAATCTTTCGGTGGATTTAATCACCGACCTGCCCCCTGTTGGGGAATTTGACTTGGTTATGGTCGTGGTTGACCATGGCCTTAGTAAGGGGGTAATTCTCGCCCCTTGCTCAAAAACGGTAGACGCGGCTGGCATAGCCCGTCTTTTCTTTGAAAAAGTGTTCCAGCGATACGGATTGCACAACAAACTCGTATCCGATCAAGGACCACAGTTTGCTTCAGCATTCGCCAGAGAGCTAGCCCGACTGCTACAATACGACGTAGCATTATCAATGGCCTATCATCCACAAACAGACGGAGAAACAGAACGGTACAACCAAGAACTAGAGATCTATCTACGGATCTTCTGTGAAGGACAACCCCACAAATGGCTGGAACTGCTACCAATGGCGGAATTCGCACACAACTCCGCCGCTCATTTGGTTACCGGCAAATCCCCCTTCTCATTGATCCTCGGATATAAACCTCAGTCCTACCCACCCCTCGGACATACCTTTCTCCCGGCCTTAGAACAAAGACTCACTAGTATGGAAGATGCACGAAAAGAAGCATAAGTGGCCCACGTGCTAGCACAACAACGGATGAAGAAGAGAACGCTCTCTTGCTTCAAACCCTGGAAAATCGGAGACAAGGTCTGGCTTGAAACCTGAAACCTGAAACTCCAAGTACCCTTGTGCAAACTCTCCCAGAAGTGCACTGGCTCCTTCGAAATCACGAAGGTGGTATCAGCCGTAGCCTTCCAATTAAAGCTACTCGCCCAATGGAGAATCCACAATGTATTCCACGCATCCCTACTTTTCCCGTACTGGGAAACGCCAGAACACGGACCCAACTTCACCCGACCCCCTCTGGAACAAATTGGAGCGGAAGAGGAATACAAAATTGAATCCATCATCAACCATCAGGGTTCGAAAGGTCGAAGGCAGTACCTCGTACACTGGAAAGGATACACCGCCGCAGAGCGGACTTGGGAACCCAAGTCCAATCTAGGAAATGCCAAGACAACGCTAAAAGAGTATAAAAGCTGGCATAAACTCTGACGGAGTTCGAATGCCAAAGGAAGATCTCTCCTCACTTCTTATCACCATCTCCCATGTTTCCGCTGCTCTTACCCAAGCCAGACTCCAAGTACGTTACCCCGACCTCGACATTCCTAAACACTCCCAGGAACACGCGTGTTTCTGCCATATAAACGGCTGTCCATATCATTACTCTTGGTAGATGTCCTACACCGATGCCCCCCTTCCCCTCTCAGAACGACTACAACGCCTTCCCCCCTACGCCCGGCGCATTTACTATGCCGGACTCCTGGAGGACAGAGACTCCCTCGCCGCCCTTAGGTCCATTCCATTCGTCCTCTGCAATCCCAGCGTCACCCAGCTCATTGACCTATTCGGGATGTATGGTGCCTTTCGAACCCTTCTCACCCGGCCCCCCTGGAGCAAGACAGGTACCTATCGCCCCGGAGAGATGCACCCGATGATGCTCCTTCTGCAAATACGTGAAACCATCCTGGACTACCTCAACGATGAGGGGTTTAATTTCTCCGTATCCCTCCTCCCCTTCCGATACCTCGAACGGCATCTCGCCCCCATCCTCTTCTCGCTCATGTAAGCGGAGCGTACATTTTTCTTTGCCCCTTGTAACGCCGGCACACCCACCCGTCCAAACAGAGGACATCCCTCTGTCGCTGAGCCCTCTAGAGAAGGTCTCCACCAAAGTCTTAGCCTTGACAGAGCTGATCAGCTCCCTACAACGCCAGTTAGACAGTCAAACGGAGTCCCTACCGAGAGAGATACCCCCACCACAGATGTCGGCTCCACTACTACCACACGCACCAGTCGACCTCCCACCCCCATACCAACCGAGCCCATCCTCACTCCTGTTGAACGACCCCTTTTGGGTCCAACCAGACGCCTACGCCGATGAGGTGCCATGGTATTCTCAGTCGGACTCCCCTCACGTCCCCCACCTGCTTCCCCCGCCGACCCTATTCCCCCCTCACTGGGAGACTCTGCAATGTGGAGCCCTCCAACTCCCTCCATTCCCATTCTTCAATCCCGGAACCCCTTTGTCCGCCCAAACGGCATACCCCCAGTGGATGATCGTCCCGATGCCGTGGACATACCCGCCGTCACTACCCCCACCACTCAAAATCCCACCCCCAGCAGAGTATTCTATGAGTGTCACCAACCCGGACATCTCCACAGAGAATGTCCCCAATACCATTGCCCCTTCTGCAACATGGTTGCCCCGGGACATTCACAGTATCGTTGCCCTCAATGACGCTGTAGCACCTGCCATCAACTCAGACACTCCTGGCAGGTCTGTCTCCACAATGACCTCCCTGACGACTCCTGGGATCTCTCCGATTACCTCGTCAACGACAGAGACCGAAGCTCTTGAGATGGAACTTCAAGACTACGAGGAGGGTAATGTTACGGATAACGAGGGGGTACTACCTTTTTCCCTACCCACCCCACCTCTCTCCCCAGGTCTCTGGGATGACCTCTTCTTCGACACCGGCGATCTTCTTCGGGACGGCAATCTCCTGACTCCGGCACTGGACGACACCGCCTTCTAGGCAGTGTAGGGCAACGGCCACTGCCATCATGGCTGGGCAAGGCAGTGGCACGGATCTCTCCCCTTCCATTTCATATTTCTTACGGACCATTCCTTCTCGGCTATGCTCTCTTGTGCATAGCCTCGTATCTCCCGATTCCCCGATTCCATCTTGGCCGCCTATAGTATATCTATTTATGGTCTCAGGAAGCCTCCCCTAAATTACCTAAAACCCTATATATAGCAGGCTTCCATTCCCATGTAAACCTTAACCTTGATCTACACAATATACCGTGTAATCACCCGTTCTGCTCGCTTCGCTCTACCGCTTCACACACTTAGAGTTGGAAGTCATTTCTGCTGTTGCGCTTCTGATCTTCTTGATCATCAGTGCCCCTTTTTGCTGCCTGTCTGCAGAACGCCGACATCGTCGGGGCAGTTCGCCACAGAAGCATCGTCATCGACACTAGAGCACTAGGCCCCCTTGCACCTAGGCTAGGTTCTGTCAATCCCTCTGCTGTTAGAGTACTAGGACTCTCCATCCTAGACTAGGTTTCAGCCGTATAGAGGAAGAGATGTGTTCAACCACATCGCCTGTGGTTGGGAATAGAACATGGTCATGTCACTTGTTACGTACGCCGAGTTGATGTAATAAAAGCCTTCAAGACCTACAAGGACGTCTTCGCAGAGAAGACAAATATGAAACTCCCTCCTTCCAGACCATATGATCACACTATCGAGCTGAAGGACTCGTTTGTCCCAAAACGAGCCAAAGCCTACCCTCTGAACCCTGTGGAACAAGAAGCCTGCAAGGAGTTCATCAAAGAACATTTAGAGACCAGGAAGATCTCTCCATTCAAATCTCCCCAAGCTGCACCCTTCTTTTTTGTTCAAAAAAAGGACGGGAAACTCCAACCCTGCCAGGACTACTGGTACCTGAATAGCCACACCATCAAGAACGCATATCCTCTCCCCTTAATTTCCGACCTTATGGATAAATTAAAGTGATCGTCGATCTTCACCAAGTTCGACGTACGATGGGGCTATAACAATGTCCTAATCAAACCAGAAGATCGCTGGAAGGCCGCCTTCCTTACCCCACTCGGCTTATTCGAGCCAAACATAATGTTCTTTGGAATGTGTAACTCCCCGGCAACGTTCCAGGCCTTCATGGATGACCTGTTGATCCACTCAACGGATCAGGAGGAGCATGATGAAAGGACACGGAAGGTCCTAGAATGCTTCTGACAATATGAGATGTATCTCAAACTGGAGAAGTGCACCTTCTCAGCAGACGAGGTAGAGTACTTGGGAATGATCATAGGAAAGAACGGAGTCCATATGGACCCAACCAAACTCAATGTCATAATAATGAATATTTTCAAACTTTTTATCGCCTTCAACCTTCACTTTCTAAAATCACATGACCAGTGCATGTGACCGTGAGAAACCATCACCTGACCTAGGTCTAGACTTAGTCACGTGACATGCCTCACCCTTTTAATCTCCATCTCTTTCACACCTTATCTATTCCCACAGTCATTTCCGTTGTCTACACTCTCATGAACACTTCTTTTACTTTACCCATACATAGTAATATCTCTCACGCACAGCCTGGTCCGTGCGCACTTCTGTAACCTATATAAAGTAGACACTTTGATGACTGGATCCCCAGTTTAATCCACTTTGTTCACCACCAATAGTCATTGCCTTGGCCTTTGGTCATTGTAGGCTGGTGTTGTTCGGACACGACCCACATACCCTCATCCTTGAGCCAGGACTCGTGTAGCCTGCGAGACATAAGATCTGAGCCATGTGCTGTGTAGAGATTCCCTCTCGCAACACTTGGATTAGACTGTCATACACACTGCTCAGATCCCAGAGCTAAGAGAACGTCTCCAGTTATTACCACTTGACGGTAACGAGTAAAGCACTCGCCGAATGCTGTTACATATGGTCGTCCGCCGTACAAATAAGAATAAAGTTGCTTTTGGGCATAGTGCACTAGCCCCCATTATCAGTTGAGGTCTAACTGTTCGTGTGGTACTACGCTGGTGTACCCGGGTTCTTGTGATTACCCGTAACGTCACATCAGAGCAATAGTCGGGATCATCACGATTCTTCCTGACGTGCTTGCCAGCCAGTTTTAAGGAAAAGTTTTTGAAAAGTTTTGTCCCAGGTCACCGTGGTTGCCAGGACACGTTTTTTTATCGACACCAACGTAGGCTTCCCCAGAGTACGGTTGGAAGATACTGTGCAGTAAGGAGCTGAAAGAAGATCAGTCAAAATTCCTTCCCAACGACAAAGAAAGGTTTACTGGGCTAACCCAGAAAGAAAACGTTATACATACTTCGGCTCTGCCTTTGCCATCTATGGCATAGAACACTTCCCTCTGCCCCAATCACCACTATTCCGCCCCACAAGGTCGCCCGCCACACCATCCGCAAATGGCCAATTGATTCAAATGCTGCTTTCGCTTTCGGGCAGCTATCTTACTTCCGCTCCTACCTTCGCCCCCACTCCGCCCTCAAGAAAGTCATAAAGTATGTCGTGACAAGTCAATCTCGATGATCTTGTCCAGCGGTTGGCCGCGCTGAACGTAGATAAAGACAAGGCCAACGTTACCAAGAAGATTGCTGACCCCGAGAAATGGGACGGTGATTGAGCCACCTTTCGTCTATGATGGGTAAGGCTATGTCTGTGGGTGGACGCCCAGACGTGGAAGTTGGACAAGCTGCACTGCATGGCTGTCCTGTCCAGGCTAGAAAAGAAGGCCGAGGGGTTCGCTCAGATCACCCTCGAAAAGTACTATGACGCTGAGTTTGACGACGTCAAAAATGCTCAGGGAATCATCACTGGGCAAAAAGGGGAGTCAGCTTGGCCCTCATGGGTCGCCCTCCAAAATGAAATACAGTCCTACTTCCAGATTGACGTATTGGCCAACGAGTTGCTAAGGAAACTCGAGGCCCTAAGGCAGAACGGGCATCCAATTGACCTGTTCATTCAACGGTTTGAGGGGCTGAAAAGAGAGTCGAACATCGAGGATTACCATGCTTTGACCCTCATCAAAAAGGCCGTAGACTATAAGATCTACGAACAAGCGCAACTCAACCCAAGGACCCTTGTGCTGGACTACGAGGATATGGTAAAGGAATATCAGAGGATCGGGTGATTCTTCAAACAAATGCAGGTCGAAAGGGGACCTCCAATCAATGCCCGATTCCAACCTCGCCAACCTCCGCGTCCACAATACCCTCCTCACCCGCCGACACATCTCCCCCCCCACAACAAAGACGGCCACAATTCATGCCGTACGGAACACAACCCGGTCGAGGAGCACCAATGGAGATAGGTGCGCAGCAGGCTGCCCCAGCTCCTCGACCCAATACCCGGACATGTTTCTTGTGTGGCTTGGCAGGCCACATTAAGCCAGACTGTCCCAAAAATCCGTACCGCCGTCCTCCCCGTCCCCCCCAATAATAAGCCCAATATGTCTGGGACTACAACCAAGGCACTTACGTGCAAACGGCAGAAAATGAGTATGCCAATTTTTATCAAAGCGCCCAGACAGCACAACATTTTGCGGATTGTCCGCTTCCTATTCCCCCGGTTACTGCACCGGTACCACAAGCAAAACATTGTGCCTTCATCTCGGAGGAGGCCGAAGCCTTTTATAAGGACAAGTTTGAAACCGAGGCCAAACACCGAGCGGCCGAGGCATTAAAAGGCAGCAGTAGGTGAATGATGAGGGTGTTCACTTGCAAGGACCACTAGTTACTTGTACGGACAATGATTTTCCTATCTCTACGTTTTCATCTGTACTTTGTAATATTTCTCCTAACTCTGTAAGAGCATCTCAATTGAGTGTGGCACCGGAGTATAATAAAAGTGTGCTTAATTCTCTTATAAAACAACAAAAAATATCGCGTATTTATAAACCCCTCGATTCAAAGGTCACTATGCATCGGGCAACGACATTGTCATTCGGTGGAGAGTTCTCACTTGAGACTGTCGTACATTGCCAGCAGAATGGCCAATGGGTACGCCACCAGTTCAAATCTCTCTTGGACTCGGGGGCCTTCCACACTTTTATTGATAAAGACTATGTTGCTCGTCACGGAATTCCTTTCTTTGCCTTAGACCAACCAATCAAGGTACATAACACTGATGAATCAAACAGTGCTATAGGCCAAATCCAACATGCGGTAACCTTGGTTGTGGAAGTCGAAGGACATTATGAAACTTTGGACACATATATATCTAAATTAGGAACCCATCGTATGATCATCAGGTACGACTGGCTTTACTGCCACAACTCCGAGATCAACTGGGAAAAACAAACCATTCATTTCCCGCGTTGCATGCAATACTGTAAAATTATGGGACTCGGACCTACAAACTATAACTTTACTTATATACGTACTATAGAAGAAGGACTCAAAGAGCAGGTACCAGAGGCTTACCATGATTTTCTAGATGTCTTCTCGGAACAAGAGTCGACCAGAATGCCAACAAGGAAACACTGGGACCATGCCATTGAGCTCAAACCGGACTTCGTGCCAAAGAAGGGTCGAGTTATCCCCTTATCGGATATCAAGATGGAAGAAGTATGCGCCTTCATCGACAAGGAACTCAAAAAAGGCTACATCAAACCATCAAAGTCTCCGCAAACGGCGCCGGTCTTCTTTATACCAAAAAAAGATGGTAAAAAACGTATGGTAATGGACTACAGATATTTAAACGAGGGCAACATCAAGAACTCCTACCCTCTACCCCTAATCCCACAATTAATCGATCGGCTGAAAGACGCTGATATGTTCACTGCCCTTGACTTACGTTGGGGGTATAACAATGTGCAGATAAAGGAAGGAGACGAGTGGAAGGGTGCCTTTGTCACTCCCATCGGGGCATACGAGCCCACCGTTATGTATTTTGGAATGACTAACTCACTGCCCACATTCCAACAGATGATGAACAATATATTTAATGACATGTATGCGGTGGTAATCATTTATGTCGACGATTGTATGATATTTATGTTGAAAAAGTCCAAAGAGGAATACGAAGAGGTAGTAAAAGAGGTCCTTCTTTGCCTACGGGAGAATGACCTTTACGTAAAACCCTTGAAGTGCTACTTCTCTACGGACGAAGTAGACTTTCTCGATATGGTAGTATCTAAAAAGGGGGTAACAATGCAGAAAGGAAAGGTTGCCGGTGTCATGGATTGGCCCGTGCTGACTCGACTCAAACAGCTGCAAGGCTTCCTTGGACTATGTAATTATTATTGACGTTTTATTGCAGGTTTCACCGAGATCGCACGCCCCCTGAACGACCTTATCAAGAAAGACGTTCCATTCACGTGGGGTCCCGATCAACAAAAGGCATTTGAAGTCTTAAAAGAAAAATTTATGTCAGCTCCGCTTCTCGCGTATCCTAACTGCGATCAAGAAGTGCGAGTGGAGACTGATGCATTGGACATCGCTACGGGAGCAGTGCTCTCCACACTATGTAAAGACGGTAATTGGAGGCCTATCGCCTTCATCTCTCATTCCTTTGATAGCGCCGAGCGCAACTACCCTATTTACGATAAAGAATTATTAGCAGTCATCCGGGTGCTGGAAGAATGGCGTCACTATTTAATAGGTCGCGAAGGATTCGAAATCTGGACCGACCACAAAAATCTAGAGTATTGGAAGAAGCCGCAAACCCTCAGTGGTCGTCAAGCACGCTGGCATGCACTCCTTCAAGAATTCAATTATCTTTTTGTTTATAAACCAGGATCCTCTAATGGCCGGGCTGACACTCTTTCCTGTCGACCAGATTATGGCAACGCAGTTCCGGACCATAATATCAACATTACCATACTTCCTCCCTCTCTCTTTATTAATTCTGTTTCTCTTTCTTTGGACTTCTTATCCGAGCTTGAAAGCGAATCAATTTCCCTAGGGGTTGATGCGATCAATGACTACATCTTCGATTATAATATGAATATTTTCAAAAATAACAAAAACAAAGTCTTCGTTCCCAAACCATTACGTACATGTCTTTTAACTTTATGCCATGACTCCCCAGTCTCGGGTCATGGCGGACATTCTAAAACTATTCATACTCTTACACGATACTTTTTGTGGCCTGGTGTCACCACAGACGTTAAAAAATACGTAGACAGCTGCCAAGTGTGCGCCCTCACGAAGAGTAAGCAAAAAGCACTGGCAGGAAAACTCATGCCACTTCCCATGGCAAAACATCCATGGGAAGATCTATCTGTAGATTTCATCATGGATTTACCCGAATCACGTTCCCTCACCGCTATCTGCGTAGTCGTAGATCGATTTTCCAAAGAAGTGGTATTTATTCCTACCACAGACACTTGTTCTTCTTTGGACCTCGCCAAATTATTTAGAGATCACATATGATCTATTCATGGCCTACCCTCCACACTTGTTTTGGATAGAGGATCCCAGTTCGTCTCTGCCTTCATCAAAGAACTATGCACATTGCTCGGAATATCCCAAAAGATCTTCATGGCCTACCACCCCCAGACGGATGGCCAAACAGAAAGAATCAATAGAGATCTCGAGCAATATCTCCGTGCGTACGTCAGAAAGAAGCAGAACGACTGGGCAGATTGGCTGAAGATGGCTCAATTCTCCTACAACAACACTGTAACGTCAGCCACCGGTACCATCCCTTTCAATGTCACTAGAAACTACGCTCCACGCATGGGTTTCAAAGGGAAACTGGCAGATTTTGCAGGAGAAATGGGCCGCTCACATAAGGAAATAGAGGCAGCACTGGAACATACCAGAGAACGAATGATTGCCACCTCAGAAAACAAAAGATCAGACACTCCAAACTATTCTATCAGCCAGCAAGTCTAGCTTTCCACAAACAAACTTAACCTTCCGTATACGGCAAAGAAACTCATACAAAAATGGATTGGACCCTATGTCATCACCCACGTCCTTCCTAATGCCATCACACTAAAACTCCCCAAAACCGTACATATTCACCCAATGGTCAACATCTCGCATATAAAACCATATCGGGAAACACTACCAGGACAGCCCCTAGTCTGTCCCGAAGCGATTGAAGTTCACCAGGAGGGGGAGGAACAATACGAGGTTGAGTATGTCGCCGCATCCAGGATGAAAGGCCGCAAACTAGAATATCTAGTTCACTGGAGAGGATACGATGAAACAGACCGTACGTGGGAATCGGCAGACATAATTAACACTGCACCACTCACAGTCACTGAATTCCATAAGAAAAACCTGTCTGCTCCTCGAAAACTCGGTGGCCTTTCCACAGCATCCTTCAATTCTTTATTCTATTCTTATGAAACCTTCACTGAAACCACCTCAACCACGACTCGCCTGGAATTCGAGTCATAAAAAGGGGGTAGTGTTATAATAATGAATATTTTCAAACTTTTTATTGCCTTCAACCTTCACTTTCTAAAATCACATGACCGTGAGAAACCATCACCTGACCTAGGTCTAGACTTAGGCACATGACATGCCTCACCCTTTTAGTCTCCGTCTCTTTCACACCTTATCTATTCCCACAGTCATTTCTGTTATCTACACTCTCACGAACACTTCTTTTACTTTACCCATACATAGTAATATCTCTCACGCACAGCCTGGTCCGTGCGCACTTCTGTAACCTATATAAAGTAGACACTTTGATGACTGGATCCCCAGTCTAATCCACTTTGTTCACCACCAATAGTCATTGCCTTGGCCTTTGGTCATTGTAGGCTGGTGTTGTTCGGACACGACCCACATACCCTCATCCTTGAGCTAGGACTCATGTAGCCTGCGAGACGTAAGATCTGAGCCATGTGCTGTGTAGAGATTCCCTCTCGCAACACTCAAGGCCATCAAAGAATGGAAACCACCTATCAATGTGAAGGATGTTCGCTCCTTCATTGGCTTCTGCAATTTCTACAGGAAATTCATCCCCTCCATCTCCGACATCGCACATCCATTACTAGACCTTACCAAGAGCACCACCACTTGGTGCTGGGGCGAAACCCAGGAGAACGCATTCCGGAAGTTGCAAAACATGCCTTCACTAGAGAACCAGTGCTGGCCTTCCCCGATATGACAAGACCCTTTACCCTCATGACCGATGCTTCGCTGACTGCTTCAGGAGCAGTCTTAATGCAAACAGATTCCAATGGGGACCTATGCCCATGTGGATATCTCTTCCAGACCTTCTCTCCGGCGGAGAGAAACTACGACATATATGACAGGGAACTCTTGGCTGTCATACGTGGGTTGGAGGAGTGGAGACAATACTTGCTCGGGTCTCCACATCCCGTGGTCATCTTGACGGACCACAAAAACCTCACCTACTTCAAGGAACCTCGAAAGCTGTCATGGCGACAGGCCAGGTGGCTCCTGTTCTTACAGGCCTTCGATATGGAATACCAGGCACTCCCTGGCACGAAAATGGCACCGGCTGACGCACTCTCGCGTTGAGATGAAATTGACACCTCCAAGGATAACGAAGATGTTCAGATCCTCCCCTCCAATGCGTTCGATCATCAGGTCAGGGCAATTGACTTAGCCCTCTCGCAGAAGATCAGTGATTCCACGAGATCAGACCCCCTAGTGATCTCCGCACTTCATACTATGGAAAAGGAAGAACCCCTCTTCGCCCGATCCTTCCCCACCGACTGGAACTTTTTGGAAGATTGCCTTTATTACAAAGGACGGTTATATATCCCAGGACCCGCACGGAAAGACCTTGTCGTCTCCACCCACAAATCCCTTGAAGGAGGACACAGTGGCCACCTTCGCATGGTGGCATTGCTCTCCAAAGATTATTGGTGGCCCAGTCTCTCTACATTTGTCTGGAAAATCATCCAGGGCTGCGCTATATGCCAGTCTAATAAAGTTCAAACCCACCCCATGGTTCCCCCGGTCACGCCATTAGCCTTTGAAGGACGCCACCCATTCCAGAATCTTTCGGTGGATTTAATCACCGACCTGCCCCCTGTTGGGGAATTTGACTTGGTTATGGTCGTGGTTGACCATGGCCTTAGTAAGGGGGTAATTCTCGCCCCTTGCTCAAAAACGGTAGACGCGGCTGGCATAGCCCGTCTTTTCTTTGAAAAAGTGTTCCAGTGATACGGATTGCACGACAAACTCGTATCCGATCAAGGACCACAGTTTGCTTCAGCATTCGCCAGAGAGCTAGCCCGACTGCTACAATACGACTTAGCATTATCAATGGCCTATCATCCACAAACGGACGGAGAAACAGAACGGTACAACCAAGAACTAGAGACCTATCTACGGATCTTCTGTGAAGGACAACCCCACAAATGGCTGGAATTGCTACCAATGGCGGAATTCGCGCACAACTCTGCCGCTCATTTGGTTACCGGCAAATCCCCCTTCTCATTGATCCTCGGATATAAACCTCAGTCCTACCCACCCCTCGGACATACCTTTCTCCCGGCCCTAGAACAAAGACTCTCTAGCATGGAAGACGCATGGAAAGAAGCACAAGCGGCCCACGTACTAGCACAACAACGAATGAAGGAGAGAACGCTCTCTCACTTCAAACCCTGGAAAATCGGAGACAAGGTCTGGCTTGAAACCAGAAACCTGAAGCTCCAAGTACCCTCGCACAAACTCTCCCAGAAGCGCACTGGTCCCTTTGAGATCACGAAGGTGGTATCAGCCATAGCCTTCCAATTAAAGCTACCCGCCCAATGGAGAATCCACAACGTGTTCCATGCGTCCCTACTTTCCTCATACGGGGAAATGCCAGAACATGGACCCAACTTCACCCGACCCCCTCCGGAACAAATCGGAGCGGAAGAGGAATACGAAATTGAATCCATCATTAATCATCAGGGTTCAACAGGTCAAAGGCAGTATCTCATACACTGGAAGGGATACACCGCCACAGAGCGGACTTGGGAACCTGAGTCCAATCTAGGAAATGCCAAGACAACGCTAAAGGAGTATAAAAGCCGGCATGAACTCTGACGGAGTTCCAATGCCAAAGGAAGATCTCTCCTTGCTTCTTATCACCATCTCCCACGTTTCCGCCGCTCTTACCCAAGCCAGACTCCAAGTATGTTACCCCAACCTCAACATTCCTAAACACGCCCAGGAACACGAGTGTTTCTGCCCTATAAACGGCTGCCCATATTATTACTCCTGGTAGATGTCCCATGACAATGCACCCCTTCCCCTCTCCGAACGCCTCCAACGTCTTCCCGACTACGCCTGGCGCATTTACTATGCCGGACTCTTGGAGAACAGAGACTCCCTTGCCGCCCTTAGATCCATTCCATTCTTCCTCTGCAACCCCAGCATCACCCAGCTCATTGAGCTATTCAGGTTGTATGGTTCCCTTCGAACCCTTCTCACCCGGCCCCCCTGGAGTGAGACAAGTGCCCATCACCTCGGAGAGATGCACCCCACAACAATCCTTCTGCAGATATGCCAGACCATCCTGGACTACCTCCACGATGAAGGATTCAACTTCTCTGTCTTGCTCCTCCCCTTCCGTCACCTCGAAAGATACCTCACTCCCGTCCTCTTCTCGCTCATGCAAGAAGAGTGTACATTTTTCTTTGCCCCTCGCAATGCCGCCACCCCCACTCGTCCACCCAGAGGACAACCCTCTGTCGCTGAACCTTCTAGGGAAGGTCTCCACTGAAGTCTTGGCCTTAACGGAGTTGATCAACTCCCTACAACGCCAATTAGACGACCGAACGGAGTCACCAGAAGCACCCCCACCTCTGATGCCGACTCCACCACCACCCTCGTTGACGACAGACCTTCCACCCCTATACCAACCCAGCCCATCCTCACTCCAGTCGAATGACCCCTTTCGGGTCCAACCAGACGCCTATGCCGACGAGGTGCCATGGTTTTCTCAGCCGGCCTCCCATCCCGCCCTGCTTCCCTCACCGACCCTATTCCCCCCTCATTGGGAGACTCTGCAACGTGGAGCCCTCCAGCTCCCCCCGTTCCCAACCTTCAGTCCCGGAACCCCTTTGTCCGCCCAAACAGCATACCCCCAGTGGATGATCATCCCAATGCTGTGGATGTACCCGCTGTTGCTTCCCCCACCCCTTGTGATCCCACCCCCGGGAGAATCTGCTACGAGTGTCACCAACCTGGACACCTATGCACCGAGTGCCCACGATACCATTGCCCCTTCTGCAATGTGGTTGCTCCTGGACATCCACAGTATCGTTGCCCTCAACGACGCTATACTACTTGCCAGCAACTCGGGCACTCCTGGCAGGTCTGCCTCCAGAATGACCTACCAGATGACGCATGGGACCTCTCCGACTACCTCGTCAACAACAGAGATAGAAGCTCTTGAGGTAGAACTTCAAGACTACGAGGAGGGTAATGTTATGGATAATGAGGGGGTACTACCTTTTTCCCTACCCACTCCACCCCTCACTCTGGGTCTATGGGACGACCTACTCTTCAACTCCGGCGATCTCCTCTGGAATGGCAATCTTCCTTCACCGGCACTGGACGACACTGCCTTCTAGGCAGTGTGAGGCTATGACCACTGCCATCATGGCTATGCAAGGCAGTGGTACGGATCTCTCCTTTCCTATTTGTATTTCCTTCGGACCATTCCTTCTCTGCTGTGCTCTCTCACACATAGCCTCGTATTTCCTATTCCCCCCCGATTCCATCTTGGCCGATTACAGTATGACTATTTATGGTCTCAAGAAGCCTCTCCTAAATTACCTATAACCCTATATATAGAGGCTTCTTACCGCCCATGTAACTCTAACCTTGATCTACACAATATACCGTGTAATCACCCGTTCCGCTTGCTTCGCTCTACCGCTTCACACACTTAGAGTTGGAAGTCATCTCTGCCGTTGCGCTTCTGATCTTCTTGATCATCAGCGCCCCTTTTTGCTGCTTGTCCGCAGAACGCCGACACCGTCAGGGCAGTTCGCCACAAGAGCATCGTCATCGACACTAGAGCACTAGGCCCCTTGTGCCTAGGCTAGGTTCTGTCGATCCCTCTGCTGTTAGAGTGCTAGGACTCTCCATCCTAGACTAGGTTTCAGCCATATAGAGGAAGAGACGTGTTCGACCACATCGCCTGTGGTAGGGAACGGAACACGGTCATGTCACTTGTTATACACACCAAGTCGGCGTAACACGCATCTCATTTCATCTAAGCCTCTTTTGCTATTGGACTAACATTTCCCTTGTTCCTGTGATGTCATACCCTGTACCCTATGACGTCATAGCATAGCATGGTCCATGCACCAAGGATAAGCCTATATAAGTAGTTAGTAGTTAACACTTGTATTCCTTAGTCTTGAAATTGCCTTTCTCTCTCTTGCACATTGCCTTGGTTGACAACGCTTGAGATATCAGGTCTAGGTTTTGTCTTTGGTTCATTGATATTCCTTTCAGTTCCAGGCCTTCATGGACAACCTATTTGGCAATTATATTGCAGAAGGATGGCTGGTGATCTACATGGACGATCTGTTGATCCATTCAACTGATCAGGAGACCCACAATGAAAGGACGCGGAAGGTCCTAGAATGCTTCTGACAACATGAGATGTACCTCAAGCTAGAGAAATGTATTTTCTCAGCCAAGGAGGTAGAGTATTTGGGAATGATCATAGAGAAGAACGGGGTCCGCATGGACCCGACCAAACTCAAGGCCATCAAAGAATGGAAACCACCCGTGAATGTGAAGGATGTACGCTCCTTCATAGGCTTTTGCAACTTCTACTGGAAGTTCATCCCCTCCTTCTCCAACATCGCACGTCCTCTACTGGACCTTACCAAGAGCACCACCACCTGGTGCTGGGGCAAAACCCAGGAGAACGCCTTCCGGAAGCTACAACATGCCTTCACCCAGGAACCAGTTCTAGCCTTCCCCGATATGACAAGACCCTTTACCCTCATGACCAACGCCTCACTGACTGCTTCGGAAGCAGTCCTCATGCAAACCAATTCCAATGGGAACTTATGCCCGTGTGGATATCTTTCCCAGATGTTCTCTCCAGCGGAGAGAAACTATGACATATATGACAGGGAACTTTTGGCTGTCATACGTGGGTTGGAGGAGTGGAGACAATACTTGCTCGGGTCTCCACATCCCGTGGTCGTCTTAACGGACCACAAAAACCTCACCTACTTTAAAGAACCCCGGAAGCTGTCATGAAGACAAGCCAGGTGGCTCCTGTTTATACAGGACTTCAAAGTGGAATACCAGGCACTCCCAGGTATGCAAATGGCATCGGCCAATGCACTCTTGTGTCGAGACGAAGTGGACACCTCCCAGGATAATAAAGACGTTCAGATCCTCCCATCAAACACATTTGATCACCAGGTCAGGGCAATTGATTTAGTTCTCTCACAGAAGATCAGCAATTCCACGAGATCAGACCCCTTGGTGATCTCTGCACTCCACGCGATGGAAAAAGAAGAACCTCTCTTTGCCAGATCCTCCCCCACTGACTGGAACTTTTTGGAAGACCGCCTTTATTTTAAAGGTCGGTTATATATCCCAGGACCTGCACAAAAAGACCTTGTCACCTCCACCCATGAATCTCTTGAGGGAGGACACAGTGGCCACCTTTGCACGGTGGCACTGCTCTCCAAAGATTATTGGTGGCTCGGTCTCTCTACATTCATCCGGAAATTCATCCAGGGCTGTGCTATATGCCAGTCTAATAAAGTCCAAACCCATCCCACGGTCCCCCCGGTCACCCCATCAGCCTTCGAGGGATGCTGCCCCTTCTAGAATCTGTTGGTGGATTTAATCACTGACCTGCCCCTGATAGGGAATTTTGACTCGGTTATGGTCGTGGTTGACCATGGCCTTAGTAAGGGGGTAATTCTCACCCCCTGCTTGAAAATGGTAGATGCGGCTGGAATAGCCTGTCTTTTCTTTGAAAAAGTCTTCCTGCGATACGGGCTACACGACAAACTCGTGTCCGATCGAGGACCGCAGTTCGCTTCAGCGTTTGCCAGAGAGTTAGCCTGACTGCTACAATATAATGTAGCATTGTCCATGGCCTACCACCCACAGACAGATGAAGAAACCGAATGGTACAACCAGGAACTAGAAACCTATCTCCGGATCTTCTGCGAAGGACAACCCCACAAGTGGCTGGAACTACTGCCTATGGCAGAATTTGCACACAACTCCGCCGCTCATTCGATCACCGGCAAATCCCCCTTCTCATTGATCCTCAGATATGAATATCAGTCCTACCCACCCCTCGGACATACCTTTCTCCCAGCCCTAGAACAAAGACTCTCTAGCATGGAAGACGCTCGGAAAGAAGCACAAGCTGCCCATGTACTAGCACAACAACGGATGAAGAAGAGAATGCTCTCTCACTTCAAACCCTGGAAAATCAGAGACAAGGTCTGGCTTGAAACCAGAAACCTGAAGCTCCAAGTACCCTTACGAAAGCTCTCCCAGGAGCACACTGGCCCCTTTGAGATCACAAAGGTGGTATCGACCATAGCCTTCCAATTGAAGCTACCCGCCCAATGGAGAATTCATAATGTGTTCCACACATCCCTGCTTTTCCCCGTATCAGGAAACACTGGAACACGGACCCAACTTCACCCGACCCCCTTTGGAACAAATTGGAGCAGAAGAGGAATACAAAATCGAATCCATCATCAATCATTGGGGTTCAAAAGGTCGAAGGCAGTACCTCGTACACTGGAAAGGATACACTGCCGCAGAGCGGACTTGGGAACCAGAATCCAATCTAGGGAATGCCAAGACAACGCTAAAGGAGTATAAAAGCCAGCATAAACTCTGACGGAGTTCCAATACCAAAGCAAGATCTCAGCTCGCTTCTTATCACCATCTCCCGTGTTTCCGCCGCTCTCACTCAAGCCAGACTCCAAGTACATTATCCCAATCTTGATATTCCTAAACACACCCAGGAGCACCAGTCCTTCTGCCCTATAAACGGCTGCCCATACCACTATTCCTGGTAGATGTCCCACAATGATACATCCCTTCCCCTCTCAGAATGCCTCCAACACCTCCCTCCCTATGCCCGACGCATTTACTATGCCAGACTCTTGGAGGACAGAGACTCCCTCGCCGCCCTTAGGTCCATTCCATTTGTCCTCTGCAATCCCAGCGTCACCCAGCTCATTGAGCTATTCGGGATGTATGGTGCCCTTCGAACCATTCTCACCCGGCCCCCCTGGAGCAAGACAGGTACCTATTGCCCTGGAGAGACGCACCCAATGACACTCCTTCTGCAGATATGTGAGACCATCCTGGACTACCTCAATGATGAGGGGTTCAATTTCTCCATTTCTCTCCTCCCCTTCCGACATCTCGAATGACACCTCAGTCCCAACCTCTTCTCACTCACCCAAGTGGAGCATATATTTTTCTTTGCCCCTTGTAACACCGCCACCGCCACCCGTCCAACCAGAGACCATCCCTCTGTTGCTGAGCCCTCTAGAGAAGGTCTCCGCGGAAGTCTTGGCCTTGACAGAGCTGATCAGCTCCCTACAACGCCAGTTAGATGACCAAACAGAGTCACCGTCGACAGAGACACCCCCACCATAGACACCGACTCCACTACCACCATCCGTAGCAGCAGACCCGCCACCCCCATACCAACCCAGCCCATCCTCACTCCTGTTGAACGACCCCTTTCGGGTCCAATCAGACGCCTATGCTGACAAGGTGCCATGGTATTCTCAGTCAGCCTCCCCTCACGTCCACCACCTGCTTCCCCCACCAACCCTACTCCCCCCTCATTGGGAGACTCTGCAATGCAGAGCCCTCCAGCTCCCTCCGTTCCCGTTCTTCAATTCTGGAACCCCTTTGTCCGCCCAAACGGCATACCCCCAGTGGATGATCGTCCCAATGCCATGGACGTACCCACCGTCACTACCCCCACCACTCGAGATCCCACCCCCAGCAGGATATGCTATGAGTGTCACCAACCTGGACATCTCCACACAGAGTGCCCCCGATACCATTGCCCCTTCTGCAACATGGTTGCCCCGGGACATCCACAGTATCGTTGCCCCCAACAACACTGTAGTACCTGCCACCAACTTGGACACTCCTGGCAGGTTTGCCTCCGAAAGAACCTACCAGATGATTCCTGGGACCTCTCTGATTACCTTGTCAACGACGGAGATAGAAGCTCTTGAGGTGGAACTTCAAGACTATGAGGAGGATAATGTTACGGATAGTGAGGGGGTATTACCTTTTTTCTTACCAACTCCACCCCTCACTCCGGGTCTCTGGGACGACCTTCTCTTCGACTCCGGCAATCTCCTTTGGGACGACAATCTCCCGACACCGGCACTGGACGACACTGCCTTCTAGGCAGTGTAGGGCAATGGTCATTGCCATCATGGCTGCACAAGGTAGTGACACGGATCTTTCCTCTTTCTATTTCATATTTCTTTTGGACCATTCCTCCTCGGCTATGCTCTCTTGTGCATAGCCTTGTATCTCCCAATTTCCCGATCCCATCTTGGCCTTATGAAGTATACCTATTTATGATCTCAGGAAGCCTCCCCTAAATTACCTAAAACCCTATATATAGAAGGCTTCTTACCCCATGTAAATCCTAACCTTGATCTACACAATATACCGTGTATTGGTCATCTGTTCCGCTCGCTTCACTCTAACGTTTCACACCCTTAGAGTTGGAAGTCATCTCTGCCATTGCGCTTCTGATCTTCCTGATCATCAGTGCCCCTTTTTGCTGCTTGTCTGCAGAACGCCAACACCGTTGGGGCAGTTCGCCACAAGAGCATCGTCATCGACACTAGAGTGCTAGGACCCTTTGTGCCTAGGCTAGGTTCTGTCGATCCCTCTGCCGTTAGAGTGCTAGGACCCTCCATCCTAGACTAGGTTTCGGCTGTATAGAGGAAGAGACATGTTTGACCACATCGCCTGTGGTAGGAAACGGAACACAGTCGTGTCACTTGTTACGCATGCCTAGTCAGCATAACACATGTCATAGAACTTCCAGAGGGATTCGTCAAGCAGATATTCTTGCAGAGCAAACTGGGAGAAGGAAGGTGCAGCTCGGGCTGGGACAACTACATGGACAAGGATGTTTTAGAAAATGCAGACAGCAGCAACAAGGCTTGGGAGGGCCACAAGTGGAGATCAGTGAAAGAGGTGCTTGCTTTGTAGATTTGTCAAGGCGTGTTCAACCGTCACCTCCCATCATGCTCAACCATCTATATATGATCTCAATCATGATGTATTCTACTATAGCAAAAAGTCTGTTGATCCAAGCCATAGAATGCTAAATACTTATTAAGATACTCATGAGGATCTTATAAGTTCAACTATCTACACATCCCATGAGTCGACAACCACTTGCTGTTATGCCGACTAGGCGTGTGTAACAAGTGACACAACCGTGTTCCGTTCCCTACCACAGGTGATGTGGTCAATCAGGTCTCTTCCTCTATATGGGCAGAACCTAGTCTAGGATGAAGGGTCCTAGCACTCTAATGCCAGAGGGATCGACAGAACCTAGCCTAGGTACAGAGAGTCCTAGCACTCTAGTATCGATAACGATGCTCTTGTGGCGAACTGCCCCAACAGTGTCAGCATTCTGTGGACAAGCAGCAAAAGGGGGTGCTAATGATCAAGAAGATCAGAAGCACAATGGCAGAGATGACTTCCAACTCTAAGCGTGTGAAGCAGTAGAGCGAAGTGAGTGGAACTGAATGACCAGACACGGTATATTGTGTAGATCAAGGTTAGAGATACATAAGGGGTCAGAAGCCTCTATATATAGGTTTGTATGTAATTTAGGGGAGGCTTCTGGAAACCATAAACAGATAGACTACATAGGGCTGAGATGCGATTGGAAAATCAGGAGATACAAGACTATGCATGAGAGAGTATTGTTATAATAATGAATATTTTCAAACTTTTTATCATGTTTAACTTTCACTTTCCAAATCACGTGACCAGTGCACATGACCATGAGAAACCATCACCTGACCTAGGTCTAGACTTAGTCACATGACATGCCTCACCCTTTTAATCTCCGTCTGTATTCACACCTTATCTATTCCCACGTTCATCTCTGTCATCTCCCTCCCACACACGCTTCTTTACTCTATCCTTATGTAGTAATCTCTCTCACACACAGCCTGGTCCGTGCACATTCCTGTAACATATATAAAGTAGATACTTTGACGACTGGATCCCCAGTCTAATCCACTTTGTTCATCACCTATAGTCATTGCCTTGGCCCTTGGTCATTGTAGGCTGGTGCTGTTCGGACGCGACCCACATACCCTCTTCACTGAGCCAGGACCTGTGTAGCCTGCGAGACGTAAGATCTGAGCCGTGTGCTGTGTAGTGATTCCCACTTGCAACACTTGGATTAGACTGTCATACACACCGCTCGGATCCCAGAGCTAAGGGAACATCTCTAGTTATCACCACTTGACGGTGAGGAGTAAAGCACTCGCTAAGCGCTGTTCACATATGGTCGTCCGCTGTACAAATAAGGATAAAGTTGCTGTCAGGCATAGTGCACTAGCCCCCGTTATCAGTTGAGGTCTAACTGTTCGTGTGGTACTACGCTGGTGTACCCGGGTTCTTGTGATTACCCATAACATCACATCAGAGCGATAATCAGGATCATCACGATTCTTCCTGACGTGCTCGCCAGCCAGAGTTTAGGAAAAAGTCTTTGAGAGTTTTTGTCCCAGGTCACCGTGGTCACCAGGACACATTTTTTTTAATTGACACCGATGTAGGCTTCCCCAGAGTGTGGTTGGAAGATACCATACAGTAAGGAGCTGAAAGAAGATCAGGCAAGATTCCCGCCCAAAGGAGAAAGAAGGTCTACTGGGCCAACCCAGAGAAAAAACGATATACATATTTCGGTTCCATCTTCGCCATCTATGGCATTCAACACTTCCGCCCCTACCTTCGTCCAAAAACCTCCCTCCGCCCTAAT
This sequence comes from Butyriboletus regius, assembly GCA_038093595.1. Lineage (NCBI taxonomy): Eukaryota > Fungi > Basidiomycota > Agaricomycetes > Boletales > Boletaceae > Butyriboletus > Butyriboletus regius. The sequence continues at coordinate 22,537 of JBBPSM010000111.1, forward strand.
TCTTGTTACCCCGCCCCCAAGAAAAAATAATGTCGGGACCAGTAGATCTCGACGACCTCGTCCAGCAGTTGGCCACGCTGAACGTTGACAAGGACAAGGCCAATGTCACCAAGAAGATCGCCGACTCTGAGAAATGGGACAGTGACCGGGCCACCTTCCATCTATGGTGGATAAGGCTGCGACTGTGGGTGGACGCCCAGTCGTGGAAATCAGACAAGCTGCGCTGCGTGGCTGTCTTGTCCAGGTTGGAGAAGAAAGCTGAGGGGTTCGCCCAGATCACCCTCGAAAAGTACTACGACGCCGAGTTCGACGACGTCAAAAACGCTCAGGGCATTGTCACCGGGCAAAAAGGGGAGTCGGCTTGGCCCTCATGGGTCACCCTCCAAAGAGAAATTCGGTCTTACTTTAGGATCGATGTACTCGTGCACGAGTCCCTAAGGAAACTCGAAGCGCTAAGGCAGAACGGGCACCCTATCGACCTGTTCATCCAAAGATTCGAGGTGTTGAAGCGAGAAGCAAATATTGAGGACTACCACGCGTTAACCCTCATCAAAAAGGCCGTAGACTACAAGATCTACGAACAAGCGCAGCTCCACCCCGGAACCCTCGTACTGGACTATGAGGATATGGTGAAGGAATACCAAAGGATCGGGCGATCCTTTGAACAGATGCAGGTCGAAAGGGGACCTCCAACTAATGCCCGATTCCAACCTCACCAACCTCCACGTCCTCAGTACCCTCCTCCCCCAGCGACACATCTTCCCCCCCCGCAGCAACGATGGCCGATGTTCACGCCGTACGGAACCCAACCCGGTCGAGGAGCACCAATGGAGATCGGTGTGCAGCAGGCTGCGCCAGCTCCCCAACCCGATATAAGGACATGTTTCTTGTGTGGCTTGGCAGGCCACATTAAGCCCGACTGTCCAAAGAACCCGTACCGCCGCCCTCCCTGTCCCCCCCAACAACGCGCCCAGTATGTCTGGGATTACGACCAAGGCACCTATGTGCAAACGGCAGAAAATGAGTATGCCGGTTTTTATCAAGGCGCCCAGACAGCGCAGCATTTTGCGGGTCATCCGCTCCCCCTTCCCCCGGTTACTGCACCAGTACCGCAAGCAGAACATCGCGCCTTCATCTCGAAGGAGGCCGAAGCCTTTTACAAGGACAAATTCGAAGCCAAGGCCAAACACCGAGCGGCTGAGGCGTTAAAAGGCAGCAGCAGGTGGACGATGAGGGTGTTCACTTGCAAGGACCTTTAGTTACTTGTACGGACAGCAATTTCCCCATTTCTACTTTTTTGTCTGTACTTTGTAGTATTTCCTCTAACTCCGTAAGAGCGTCTCAATTGAGCGTGGCACTGGAGTATAATAAAAGTGTGCTTAATTCTCTTATAAAACAACAAAAAATATCGCGTAT
>JBBPSM010000113.1:0-23676 GCA_038093595.1 Butyriboletus regius
TTCGTGGGAGTGTAGATAACAGAAATGATTGTGGGAATAGATAAGGTGTGAAAGAAACGGAGATTAAAAGGGTGAGGCATGTCACATGATTAAGTCTAGACCTAGGTCAGGTGATAGTTTCTCATGGTCACGTGCACTGGTCACGTGATTTGGAAAGTGAAGGTTGAACGTGATAAAAAGTTTGAAAATATTCATTATTATAACACTTCCATTCCCCTCATTCAATCCTGGAACCCCTTTGTCCGCCCAAATGGCATACCCGCAATGGATGATCATTCCAATGCCATGGACATACCCGCTGTCACTACCCCCCCCCGCTCGAGATCCCACCCCCAGCAGGATATGCTATGAGTGTCACCAACCCAGACATCTCCACACTGAATGTCCCTGATACCATTGTCCCTTCTACAACATGATTGCCCTGGGACATCCAGAGTATCGTTGCCCCCAACAATGCTGTAGCACCTGCCACCAGCTTGGACACTCCTGGCAGGTCTGTCTCCGCAACGACCTCCTCGATGACTCCTGGGATCTTTCCAACTATCTCGTCAACGATAGGGATCGAAGTTCTTGAGATGGAACTTCAAGACTACAAGGAGGGTAATGTTACGGTTAATGAGGGGGTACTACCTTTTTTCCTACCCACTCCACCCCTCTCCCCAGGTCTCTGGGACGATCTCCTCTTCAACACCAGCACTTTCCCTTGAGATGGCAACTCCCATACACCAGCACTGGACAACACTGCCTTCTAGGCAGTGTAGAGGCAATGACCACTGCCATCATGGCAGTGCAAGGCAGTAATGTGGACCTTTCCTTTTCTTATTTCATATTCTCTCAGACCATTCCTCCTCGGCTATGCTCTCTCGCGCATAGCCTCATATCTCTTGATCTCCCAATTACATCTCGGCCGTATGTAGTATGCCTATATATGGTTTCCAGAAGCCTCCTCTAAATTACCTATAATCCTATATATAGAGGCTTCTGATCTTCATGTAAACTCTAACCTTGATCTACACAATTCACCATGTTAAGGTCATCACGTTCTGCTCGCTTTGCTCTCACGCCTAAACCACTTAAGAGTTGGAAGTCATCTCCACCGTTGCGCTTCTGATCTTCCAGCGCCCCTTTCTGCTGCCTGTCTATAGAACGCTGACACCGTCGGGGCAGTTCACCACAGGAGCATTCCCTCTGGCATTAGAGCGCTAGGGCACTCCACCCTAGGCTAGGTTCTGCCCATATAGAGAAAGAGACGTGTTTGACCACATCGCCTGTGGTAGGGAACGGAACACGGTCGTGTCACTTGTTATGCACGCCTAGTTGGTGTTACAGTTAACAAGGGGGTACTACCTTTTTCCCTACCCACTCCACCCCTCTCCCCGGGTCTCTGGGATGACCTATTCTTCGACACCAGCAATCTCCTTTCAGACGGCAATCTCCCTACTCTGGCACTGGATGACACTGCCTTCTAGGCAGTGTAGAGGCAATGACCACTGCCATCATGGCTGCGCAAGGCAATGGTGCAGATCTTTCCACTTTCTATTTGACATTTCTTTCGGACCATTCCTCCTCGGCTATGCTCTCTTGCGCATAGCCTCGTATCTCCCGATCCCCCTGATCCCATCTTGGCCGCATGTAGTATGCCTATTTATGGTCTCTAGAAGCCTCCCCTAAATTACCTAAAAACCTATATAGAGGCTTCTCATCCCTATGTAAACTCTAACCTTGATTTACACAATATACCGTGTATTGGTCATCTGTTCCACTCACTTCGCTCTACCACTTCACATGCTTAGAGTTGGAAGTCATCTCTGCCATTGCACTTCTGATCTTCTTGATCATCAGCGCCCCCTTTTGCTGCTTGTCTGCAGAACGCCGACACCGTCAGGGAAGTTCGCCACAAGAGCATCGTCATCGACATTAGAGCACTAGAACCCTTTGTGCCTAGGTTAGGTTCTGTCGATCCCTCTGGCATTAGAGTGCTAGGACCCTCCATCCTAGACTAGGTTCTGCCCGTATAGAGGAAGAGACGTGTTTGACCACATCGCCTGTGATTGGGAACGGAACACGGTCGTGTCACTTGTTACGCACGCCGAGTCGGCATAACAAAAGATCAAGGTTTTAAACTGTGAAGTACCATCGCCTCTTCACTATCCATCATCAACTGAAGGTTCAGACAACAACTATAGAGGTAGTCACCCCGGGTTGAAACCATCCGCCGCATCAATCTCTTAGCCCTTTTAGGGTCTGACTCGGAAGAAGAAGCTACCCCAACACGTGCTTCTACCCCATACTCCAACACGTCTTCTTCAAGAAGAATCCCAGGGTCATCTCACTTCCCCGACCCAGCTGCCTGTCCATCTCCCCCGCCGTCCAGATCGCCAGGTTTTCCAGGTGCTCTCCGCTCGCACTCTGCGACCCCATCGGTAGAACCTTCCCAACTGCCGCAATCGGAACCGATTGTCATAGATCCACCCTCAGACAAGGAAGAGCTCTTTACCAGAGACACAACCCAACCATTGGACCTCAGCGGCATTACTAGAAGGACCCAACCGGATTCAGATTCAGACGATGAAGACATGTCCAAGATTAAAGCTGCACTCCCCAAGGAGTTTAGTGGAAATGTAGAGGATGCCAGGTGATGGCTCCTCGCTATGAAGGCGTACTTCTCGCTCCATACACAGTATGATGAGAACGCCAAGCGATATACACTCTTGAACAGGATGTTTAAGGGCCGAGGAAGGGCCTTCACAGAGGCCTGGCACATGAAGCTTGCTGATGCAGCTGTGCCAAACCCAGAAAAGACCTACACCAAAATAAAGGAGGCATTCATGACAACCTTCTCCCCTCACAACTCCAAGGACATGGCCAAGGCTGAGATCTCAAACATGACCCAAGGAAAATCATCGTTCAATGATTTCCTATCTCGCTTCACCCTCCTTGCCGTATGAACGGGAGCAACGGAGATGTCAACAATTGCCAAGTGGTTCCTTCACGCTGTGGATCCATGAATCCTTCAACAACTTGTCAATTGTGGAATTTTGGACACTGCAACCTCGATCGAGCAGATCTACAACAAAGCATCTGCCATTGAAACAGGGTTCCAAAGAATGAGAGCAATCCAATGAGGGACCTCCACTCACTATGGAGGAGGAAGGAGTTCCAGGGATCCCAATGCCATGGATGTCGACTGACTCACCCTAGATCCCCCCACTTGTGCTCGCCTAATGCGAGAAAATAGGTGCTTCGTCTGCCAGAAAACAGGGTGTTCCACCAGAAACCATCCAGAGTATGCGCCTAACAATCGCAAGAAGAAACCCTCGACGGCTTACACCCAAACTGTCACCACCACCACCACCGAGAAACTACTTGGGGCAGTTCCATACACGTGCAATGGGGGCAGCCCATCAGAACCCTTGGACAGATACATAGCCGGTCTTGTCAAGAACAAGGGGAAGGACAACGGTCCTTTGGACGTTGTGTCAGAGCTTTGACACCAGGCTTGATAAACATGGAGACCCACTGGACATGGGTATGGAGTCAGATGAACAGGCTGCAAATGGATGGGATGAGGCTATCAATGAGTGCTCACTAGATCCCATCTTTCCTGCATCTCTTTCCACTGAATCGCATTTTTAAATGGAGGAGGTAAACCAACGTTACCTTCCTCCTACACAATAGCCCCTGTATTTATTTCTGGATCAAAAAGCAATTCTATTTGTATCCCTCTAAAGATCCGGAAACTGTCATATCCTGTGTAACTCAACAAGTCCAACTCCGGACCTCCATCCACAACTCCGGTGTGTTCTCCTTCGGAGTACGCTCTCATATCCTCGGACTTGTGAACCCCCGTTTAGTATTCATACTTCTTCATTCATACATAAACCTATGTTTCCTCATCCATCCTAGTCACGCTCCCTAGCTGTCTCCAAACCAGTGTCTGTCTCACTTAGGAGCACCACTCCGGCCAGGTCCCATCTCCGTTCTCCTTACTCAGCTACTTACTCATTACACCTTATGAACTCCGTTAGTAATCTCAATTCTGATAGTATATAAACCCTCAGTACTACTCCTGTAGAATCAGTTCGAATATCAACTCTAAACATCACTCCTGTCCTCCGTCCGAGTCTCGACGACTCACTCCAACCTCCACTCGACTTGACGTTCAACCATGTCAAGCCCATACCTCTGATCCTCCTACGTCCTAGAAATCCGGGACATCAGACTCGAGCAAGGGCGCACCACATAAGGTGAAGCCAAGTCCTGACACCCTCAAGTAACTCCGGTTCATCGGAGTTGCATCGGAGTTATCCGTTCTTAACAGTATATTCGAACTCCCACTTGCAAACGAGTCTCTCACATTATGGCTACACACACTACTAGATCCCAGACTCGCGCCCTAGGTGCAAACCCCTCCACATCCCCACGATACAACCCGTTGAGTGTGTTCAGCAGCAGTCGGCGAGGTCCAGAACTTGTCGACCAGTTCCGAAGCTTCTCTGCTCGACGAATCCCCACCTCTGCCTCACAGTCGCGACCACTCCCAGAGTTCCCTACTCCAGGAGCACGCATCGTTGAACTCCCAACCGACGATGACACTACTACCTCTCCTCTGGCAAGCCAGCACTCTAGTCAAAGAGTGCATGTCGCCCTCTTCCCAGACGATGGCGACATCCTGGACGTTCCCAGAGATGACCCGTCCGACGATGATCCCGACTTCCCTGGTGACGACAAGCCATCAGACTCCAACAGCGAGCACATTCCACAAGACACCCTCGCACTGCTCACTGAGGCCATCAAAAGCCTCACTCGTTCCACACGTCATCCCACCTCCGACCACACCCCATGCACTAAAGTCTGGGAACCGGATCAGTTTGATGGGACTGAACCCCGCAAACTCTGGGTTTTCCTAGTTCAGTGCGAGCTGAACTTCCAAGACCGCCCGAAAGTCTTTGGAATGGACCGCGCTGAAGTTACGTTTGCACAGTCCTACCTTAAGGGTATGGCACTGGAATGGTTTGAACTGGACCTCCTCCAGATGGAAGATCCAGCTTTCCGTCCCCTCTGGATGGACGACTTCAAAGAGTTCGTCCTCGAACTCCAGACCAACTTCAGTCTGCATGACCCCATCGGAGACGCGGAGCACCAACTTGACCACCTGTCGATGAAAGATACGCAACACATCAACAAGTATGTGGTAGAGTTCAATTGGATTGCTTCGCAAGTCCGCGGCTATGGAGAAGGTGCCCTCTGGCACCACTTCTATAACGGTCTGCCGGATCATATCAAGGATGAGATCTCACGCATCGGGAAACCCCCGATGCTCTCCGAACTCTGAAGTCTCGCACATGCAATCGACGCGCGCTATTGGGAGCGCAAGTCCGAAATTAGCAGGCAGACGAAATCGTCCAACCCATCCTCCACCCCCAAGACCGAGAAATCATCCACCCCCGCCACATCATCCTCTCCACGCCCCTCCAGTAATGCTAAGGACTCCAAGGAGTCCAAAAGCAAAGGCGCTACCACCCCCGCTCATCCAAAACCGGACTTGTCGTCCAAATTAGGGAAAGATGGCAAGCTCACCTCGGAAGAACGAAAGTGCAGGTTCAACAACAAGCTCTGCATGTTCTGTGGCCTACCCGGCCACATGGCAAAGGATTGCCCCAAGTCGACCTCCAGCGCGTCCAAGGGTCGCGCCACGACCACCACTCCGGAAACCAAACCGGAGGTCTCTATGGAGGCAAAAAAATAGTCCATGACCTCCATGACTCCGCACAGACTGGAAGTTGCATTGAACCCACTTGTGCAGCTAAGGAGATCCGCCTCAATGTGTCCGCTCTTTCCAATCCCAAATCCCTCATGCCCTCTGTCTCCTTAGTCTCCTATCAAATTCCGCCCTTTTCCACACTTGTAGACTCCGGCTCCTCCGATTGTTTCATAGATACTACATTCATTAGTAAATATGAACTTTCCACCTATCCTGTCCCTCCGCTCCAGCTCCATCTCTTCAATGGAACTACCAACAGTACGATCACCCGAGCCACCAACCTCTCAGTCTGCTTCGCAACCAGTGACATCACTCCGACGACTCTCTATGTCACTCTGCTGGACTCCGCCTGCTCTATTGTACTAGGACATAACTGGCTCACCTGCCACAATCCGTTGATTGACTGGGTCACGAGCAGTATCATGTTCTGTTCATCCGAGCAGCAAGTGCCAGCAACCCCGAGCTCCCCTCCGCAGCCTCCGGAATCCCTTCCTCCGGCTGACACCACACCAGATCCACCACGTTTCTCTGACCGCAAAGCTCCGCCCATCACATTCGTTAGTGCCCCAGCATTCATGCTAGCTTGTCGCCTCGAGAGCTTCGTTCAATTTAGTTTGCAACTCTGCCCCCAGGAGAGCGATCTCCGCTCCACTTCCATCACTCCCCCAGAATCAGTCGACCTTTCCAGTGTTCCTCAGGAATACCACGACTTCTCCGATGTCTTTAGCAAGAGCAAAGCTTCCCAGCTTGCTCCGCATTGGGAACATGATCTAAAGATCGACCTGGAGGAAGGAGCCTCTCCTCCCTTGGGAACTACCTACTCACTCTCCACCTCCGAACTCGGCTCTCTCCGTACCTTCCTCAATGAGCACCTAGCCATGGGCTTCATCAGACCCTCTTCCTCCGCCCACGCCGCCCCAGTCCTCTTTGTCCGCAAGAAGGACGGTTCACTCTGCCTTTGCATCGACTTCCGGGGACTCAATAAGATCACAAAGAAAGACCGCTACCCACTCCCCTGTATCTCCGACCTCCTAGACACTCTGAGCCGTGCAAAAATATACACCAAGGTCGATCTCCGGCATGCCTACCACTTGGTATGCATTGCCGACGGAGACGAATGGAAAACCTCCTTCCGAACGTGCTACAGCTCCTATGAGTGGCTGGTAATGCCTTTTGGCCTTACCAACGCCCCTGCGGCTTTCCAATGGTTTGTCAATACCGTATTTGCAGATCTTCTAGATGTTAGCGTGATCGTCTACCTGGATGACATCCTGATCTTCTCCGCAGATAAAACCGCTCACAGAGAAAATGTCCGGGAAGTCCTCCGACGACTCCGCAAACATGGGCTTTACGCAAAACCCGACAAATGCGAATGGTCCACTGACACTACAGAGTACCTTGGCTACATCATCACGCCCTCCGGTCTTACTATGTCTTCAGACAAAGTCAAGGCTGTGCAGGACTGGCCAGAGCCTCGTAAAGTCAAGGACATCCAGTCTTTCCTCGGATTCGCTAATTTCTACCGGCGTTTTATCGCCAACTATTCCGACATCGTCATTCTGCTAACCCAGTTGACCCGCAAAGGTATCCCTTGGCTCTTCAGAGATGACTGTTGATCCGCCTTCCTTTCACTAAAGGAAGCCTTCACCACCACTCCCATCCTTACCCATTGAGCTCCCGATGCTCCGATGATTATAGAAACTGATGCCTCTGACTATGCCATCACCGGGATTCTTTCCATCCGCTGTCCAGATGAAGAACTCCGGCCCGTTGCCTTCTTTTCACGGATGCTCACTGCTCTGGAGCTCAATTATGACACACATGACAAGGAGCTTCTCGCCATCCACGAGTCTTTCTGGGCTTGGCAACATTATCTCGAAGGCTCCGGCACTCCGATTGATGTCGTTACCGACCACAAGAACTTGGAGTACTTCACTACCTCGAAACTCCTGACCCGCCGGCAAGCCCGGTGGTCGGAGTTCCTCTCCCAATTCCATATGATCGTCCGCTTTTGCCCTGGACAACTTGGCACAAAACCTGATGCCCTTACTAGATGTTGGGACGTCTATCCCAAAGAGGGGGATAAGGACTACGCTCGCATCAATCCGCACAATTTCTGCCCCATCTTTACACAAGAATAGCTCGCTTCTTCCCTCTGCGCTACTTATCTTGCAGCTCCGGTACTCCGGGCTAGCACCCTGTTTGATATAGAGCAACTCCACAGCAACATCCTATCCACACTCCCCTCCAACCCACTCGCCGAACTACACATGTCCTCCCCCAATCCGGACTTACGCTGGTCAGTCAATGAAGACGGCTTCCTCTGTCTTGACAAACGCATCTATGTCCCTGATGCTAATGACCTCCGACTCCGAGTCCTCCAGTACAAACACAACCATCCCCTCTCCAGACATTTTGGCCAAAACCGGACTTTGGAACTTGTACGCCGTAAATGCACTTGGCCAAGGATATGGACATTCATCAAAGAATACGTCTCCTGCACCACTTGTGCCCGCGCAAAGGTTCCAAGACACCGACCCTATGGGTTGTTGAAACAACTCCCCATCCCCAAGAAGCCGTGGAACTCCATCTCTATGGATTTCATCGAGCAACTCCCCTCGTCCTCCGGATTCACCGCCATCCTCGTCGTCGTGGATCAATTATCCAAACAGTGCATTTTCATCCCGACGCACAACACGGTAACTTCCCCAGACTTGGCAAGACTCTTCCTACTCCATGTCTTTTCTAAGCATAGAGTTCCCTCTCATATTACCTCTGATCAAGGTTCGGAATTCGTCTCACACTTCTTCCGCTCACTTGGAAAAGCTCTCGATATCCACCTCCACTTCACCTCCGGTTATCACCCAGAAGGAGACGGTCAGACAGAACGTATGAACCAGACTCTCGAACAGTACCTCTGCATTTACTGCAACTACCAGCAAGATAACTGGTCTGAGCTCTTGCCTTTGGCGGAGTTCGTGTACAACAACGCTCCGAGTGCTACTACCAGAGTCTCTCCATTCTTTGCCAACAAAGGCTACCATCCCAATGTCACAGTACATCCCGAGCGCGACCTCACCTCCGCTAAAGCTCGTGAGTACTCCATAGACCTTGATTCCCTCCACGATTATCTCCGTGAGGAGATGGCTGCCGCCCAGAAGCGTTACCAAGGACCTGCAGATGCTAGGCGATCTCCAGCACCAGACTTCAAAGTTGGTGACCCGGTCTTCGTAAAAGCAAAGTACTTCCGCTCCACTAGGCCTTCGAAGAAACTCTCCAAGAAGAACCTAGGGCCCTACCCAATTATCGCTCAGGCAGGCTCCCACTCCTTCACTCTCCGATTCCCTGAGTCAATGAAGTCCATTCACCCGGTCTTTCATGTCTCACAGCTAGAACCCTCCGTACCCAACATCATACCTAACCGGGTACAATCTCCGCCACCTCCAGTCGAAGTAGACAGAGAACCAGAGTACGAAGTTTCAGAGATCCTCGACTTGAAAATAGATCGATGTCACTGGAATTGCAAACTCCTGTACCTTGTCCGTTGGTCAGGATACAAAGGAACAGACAAAGGAACAGACAAAGGAACCTCCTGGCTTCTAGCCACCGAACTCAGTCACGCTTCTGAACTTGTCCACAACTATCACACTCGCTATCCGGACAAACCCGGACCTCACTCCGCATGATCAGACAAAAAACTCCATTAAAAAAAGAAAAAGAAAAAAGACAAGTACACTAACTACTACACTTTTTCTTCCTCCTCACCCCCCTCTTCGCTTTCCTCCTCATCTTCCTTGATGACCTCCACGGCCAATCCGGCCAACTCTGACTCCACCTCCTTCTCCTCCCCTTTTTCTATCTCCCCCTCCGACTCCTCACTCTCATATACCTCCTCCGCTTTCAACTCCACCAGGCGCTCCAGCAGAGAATTCTGCTGGTCGAGCCGCCTGTTCTGCGACTTCAGGGCGTCCTGGATCTCCCGAAGGATCTCCGAGAGCCCCGCCATCGCTCCTGGTCCTGCCTCATCTCCATTGGAGCCGCTAGACCCCGCCTCGTCCCCTCCTACTCTCCTCCGCTTCCTCCGCCTCTCCGGCTGCTCCTCCCCGGGCCGCTCGCACTTTGCCTTGGTGTTGCGACACTCGGTGCACGACTTGGATTTTCCGGGGGCGAGCACACACTCGAGCCCCCGGCGTTCGCAGTGCGAGCATTGCTACTCTGCCGATGCCCTCTTCTTCCCCTGTACGACGCTCTGTCGCGTCTGCACCTCCTCCGCCTGTCATCTGTTAGCTCCGACGTACTCTGGTGCACTGTCACTCACCCTTCTCATGGCCTCCAACTTGGCCTCTCGACGCGCCCTCTCTGCCTCCTCCTGTGCTTTCCACTCTGCCTCCTCACATGCCCTCCTCTCCGCCTCCTCCTTCTGGGCCTGCACTCTTCTCCGCCACTCGGCGTACTTGGCGCCACTGACCTCCTCGTCGTCGTCCTCGTTCTCCGCGATGCGTTCGTTGGACCACTCTTGGATGTTATTGAGGCCGGACATGGTGGTGGTCAAGGATTAAGGAATATGCGGAATTGACCGGATACACCTTCAACCTTTATACCCGGACAGATCCACACTCCACATTTTTTCGGACTCCAGTTTTTCCTACTCCACATTGTCTCTCGCCTAGGCCTTCAGGGGTTCAGGTCTAAGAGGGGGATACTGTCATATCCCGTGTAACTCGACAAGTCCAACTCCAGACCTCCATCCACAACTCCGGTGCATTCTCCTTCGGAGTACACTCTCATACCCTCAGACTTGTGACCCCCTGTTTAGTATTCATACTTCTTCATTCATACATAAATCTATGTTTCCTCATCCATCCTAGTCACGCTCCCTAGCTGTCTCCAAACCAGTGTCTGTCTCACTTAGGAGCACCACTCCAGCCAGGTCCCATCTCCGTTCTCCTTACTCAGCTACTTACTCATTACACCTTACGAACTCCGTTAGTAATCTCAATTCTGATAGTATATAAACCCTTGGTACTACTCCTGTAGAATCAGTTCGAATATCAACTCTAAACATCACTCCTGTCCTCCGTCCGAGTCTCGACGACTCACTCCGACCTCCACTCGACTTGACGTTCAACCATGTCAAGCCCGTACCTCTGATCCTCCTACGTCCTAGAAATCCGGGACATCGGACTCGAGCAAGGGCGCACCACATAAGGTGAAGCCAAGTCCCGACACCCTCAAGTAACTCCGGTTCATCGGAGTTGCATCAGAGTTATTCGTTCTTAACAGAAATCAGGGAAATTTGTTGGCAAAAATGCGCTTCTCGACAGTGGAGCCACTGGTTGTTTCATCTCAAGGAAACTGGTGGCACCACTACGATTACCGGTCCGTGAATTGGAACATCCAATCCGAGCATGGAATGTGGACGATACCCAGAATCAGTCTGGGCAGATTCGGTTCAAGACAACGATTGTCTTGGAGTATGGAGGACTAATGGAGCGATGGGACCTCCTAGTCCTGGAATGCGGCAAGGATGATATCATCCTAGGACTCCCTTGGCTACGGGCCATCAACCCAGAAATTGACTGGAAAAGTGGATGGGTAACAATAGCACCGTTGCACTATCGGTATACAACAGGAGACACCCCTGGTACCATCAAACAGAGATACCTGCTGAGGTATCTGGGCCACGATGAAATGGCTCACGTAGAGGACGAGATCCACCTAGCAACGCGGTCCTGGGAACCCATGCAACAGGCTGGATTCATCAATGCACACAGAGGAATAGGGCCGGACTGTATGCTCAGAAGAGCTACTCTCTCAACGGCCATTGCTCAAAAGGCACACAAGACAAAGGTTTCACTCCCGAAAGCCTTTGAGACTTACAAGGATGTCTTTGTGGAGAAGACAAACATGAAACTACCCCCCTCCCGACCATATGATCACACCATCGAGCTTAAGGACTCATTTGTCCCAAAACGAGCCAAAGCCTACCCTCTGAACCCTGTGAAACAAGAAGCCTGCAAGGAGTTCATCAAAGAACATCTAGAGACAGGGAAGATCTCTCCATCAAAATCTCCCCAAGCCACCCCCTTCTTTTTTATCCAAAAGAAGGATGGGAAACTCCGACCCTGCCAGGACTACTGGTATCTAAACAGCCACACCATCAAGAACGCGTACCCTCTCCCCTTAATTTCTGACCTTATGGATAAATCAAAGGGATCGTCGATCTTCACGAAGTTCGATGTACAATGGGGCTACAACAACATTCTGATTAAACCAGAAGATCGCTGGAAGGCCACCTTCCTCACCCCGCTCAGCTTATTTGAGCCAAATGTGATGTTCTTTGGGATGTGTAACTCCCCGGCAACGTTCCAGGCCTTCATGGACGACCTATTTGGCAATTACATCACAGAAGGATGGCTGGTGATCTACATGGACGATCTGTTGATCCACTAAACAGATCAGGAGACCCATGATGAAAGGATGCGGAAGGTCCTAGAATGCTTCCGACAACATGAGATGTACCTCAAACTGGAGAAGTGCACCTTCTCGGCAGAAAAGGTAGAGTATCTGGGAATGATCATAGGGAAGAATGGGGTCCACATGGACCCAACCAAACTCAAGGCCATCAAAGAATGGAAACCACCCGTTAACATGAAGGATATCCGCTCCTTCATCGGCTTCTGCAATTTCTACAGGAAATTCATCCCCTCCTTCTCCGACATCGCGCATCCGTTACTGGACCTTACCAAGAGCACCACCACTTGGTGCTGGAGTGAAACCCAGGAGAACGCCTTCCGAAAGTTGCAACATGCCTTCACTAGAGAACTGGTGCTGGCCTTCCCTGATATGACAAAACCCTTTACCCTCATGACCAATGCCTCACTGACTGCTTCGGGAGCAGTCTTAATGCAATCTGATTCCAACGGGGACCTACGTCCATGTAGATATCTTTCCCAGACATTCTCTCCACCGGAGAGAAATTATGACATATATGACAGGGAACTATTGGCTGTCATACGTGGGTTGGAGGAGTGGAGACAATACTTGCTCGGGTCTCCACATCCTGTGGTCGTTCTGACAGACCACAAAAACCTCACCTATTTCAAAGAACCTCGAAAGCTGTCATGACAACAGGCCAGGTGGCTCCTGTTCTTACAGAACTTCGATATGAAATACCAGGCACTCCCAGGCACGCAAATGGCACCGGCCAATGCACTCTCGCGTCGAGATGAAATTGACACCTCCCAGGATAATGAAGATGTTCAGATTCTTCCATCAAACACGTTTGATCACCAGGTTAGGGCAATTGACTTGGTCCTCTCACAGAAGATCAGCGATTCCATGAGATCAGATCCCCTAGTGATCTCTGCACTCTATGCGATGGAAAAAGAAGAACCTCTCTTTGCCAGATCCTCCCCCGCCAACTGGAACTTTTTGGAAGATCGCCTTTATTTTAAAGGTTGGTTATATATCCCAGGACCCACACAGAAAGACCTTGTCGCCTTCACCCATGAATCCCTCAAAGGAGGACATGGTGGCCACCTTCACACGGTGGCACTGCTCTCCAAGGATTATTGGTGGCCCAGTCTCTCTACATTCGTCCGGAAATTCATCCAGGGCTGCACTATTTGCCAGTCTAATAAAGTTCAAATCCACCCTACGGTTCCCCCGGTCACCCCATTAACCTTTGAAGGATGCCGCCCTTTTCAAAATCTTTTGGTGGATTTAATCACCGACCTATCCCCCTGTTGGAGATTTTGACTCGGTTATGGTCGTGGTCAACCATGGCCTTAGTAAGGGGGTAATTCTCGCCCCTTGCTCGAAAACGGTAGACGCAGCTGGTATAGCCTGTCTTTTCTTTGAAAAAGTATTCCTGCAATACGGACTACATGACAAACTTGTGTCCGATCGAGGACCGCAGTTTGCCTCAGCGTTTGCCAGAGAGCTAGCCTGACTGCTACAATATGATGTAGCCCTGTCCACGGCCTACCACCCACAAACGGACGGAGAAACAGAACAATACAACCAAGAATTGGAGACCTTTCTATAGATCTTCTGTGAAGGACAACTCCACAAGTGGCTAGAATTGCTGCCTATGGCAGAATTCATGCATAACTCCACCACTCATTCGGTGACTGGCAAATCCCCCTTCTCACTGATCCTCGGATATGAACCCCGGTCTTATCCACCCCTCAGACGTACCTTTCTCCTGGCCCTTGAACAAAGACTCTCTAACATGGAAGACGCTCGGAAAGAAGCGCAAGCTGCCCATGTGCTAGCACAACAATGGATGAAGGAGAGAACACTCTCTCGCTTCAAACCCTGGAAAATCGGAGACAAGGTCTGGCTTGAAACCAGGAACCTAAAGCTCCAAGTACCCTCATGAAAGCTCTCCCAGAAATGCACCGGTCCCTTCGAGATCACGAAGGTAGTATCGGCCATAGCCTTCCAATTGAAGCTACCCACCCAATGGAGAATCCACAACGTGTTCCACGCCTCCCTACTTTCCCCGTACCAGGAAATGCCAGAACACGGACCCAACTTCACCTGACCCCCTCCGGAACAAATCAGAGCAGAAGAGGAATACAAAATCAAATCCATCATCAATCATCGGGGTTCAAAAGGTCAAAGGCAGTACCTTGTATACTGGAAAGGATACACCACCACAGAGCAGACTTGGGAACCAGAGTCCAATCTGGGAAACACCAAGACAATGCTAAAAGAGTATAAGAACTGGCATAAACTCTGATGGAGTTCCAATGCCAAAGCAAGATCTCACCTTGCTTCTTATCACCATCTCCCATGTTTCTGCCACCCTTACCCAAGCCAGACTCCAAGTACATTACTCCGACCTCAACATCCCTAAGCATGCCCAGGAACACCAGTGCTTCTGCCCTATAAACAGCTGCCCATACCACTATTCCTGGTAGATGTCCTGTGACAATGCACCCCTCCCCCTCTCAGAACGTCTCCAACGCCTCCCTCCCTATGCCCAGCGCATTTACTATGCCGGACTCTTGGAGGACAGAGACTCCCTCGCTGCCCTTAGGTCCATTTCATTCGTCCTTTGCAACCCCGGCGTCACCCAGCTCATTGAGCTATTTGGGATGTATGGTGCCCTTCGAACCATTCTCACCCGGCCCCCCTGGAGCGAGACAGATACCTATCGCCCCGGAGAGATGCACCCAATGATGCTCCTTTTGCAGATATGTGAAACCATCTTGGACTACCTCAATGATGAGGGATTTAATTTCTCCGTTTTGCTCCTCCCCTTCCAACACCTTGAATGACACCTTGCTCCTGTCCTCTTCTCGCTCACCCAAACGGAGCATACATTTTTCTTTGCCCCTCGTAACACCGCCACCGCCACCCATCCAACCAGAGGACATCCCTCTGTCGCTGAGCCCTTTAGAGAAAGTCTCCACAGAAGTCTTGGCCTTGACAGAGCTGATCAACTCCCTACAACGCCAGTTAGACGGCTAAACGGAGTCACCGTCGACAGAGACACCCCCACCAGATGCTGACTCAACTGCCACCATCCGCGACAGCTGACCTTCCACCCCCATACCAACCGAGCCCATCCTCACTCCTGTCAAACAACCCCTTTCGGGTCCAACCAGATGCCTATGCCAACAAGATGCCATGGTATTCTCAGCTGGCCTCCCCTCATGTCCTGCTTCCCTTGCCGACCCTATTCCCCCCTCATTGGGAGACTCTGCAATGCGGAGCCCTCCAGCTCCCTCCATTCCCATCCTTCAATCCCGGAACCCCTTTGTCCGCCCAAACGGCATACCTCCAATGGATGATCATCTCAATGCCATGGACACACCCACCAACACTACCCCCACCTCTCACAATCCCACCCCCGGAAGGGTCTGTTATGAGTACCGTCAACCCAGGCACCTATACACCGAGTGTCCCCATTACCATTGCCCCTTTTGCAACGTGGTTGCCCCCAGACATCCACAATATCATTGCCCCCAATGATGTTGCAGCACATGCCACCAACTCAGACACTCCTGGCAGGTCTGCCTCTGAAACGACCTACCAGATGACTCCTGGGACCTTTCTGACTACCTTGTCAACAACGGAAATAGAAGCTCTTGAGGTGAAACTTCAAGACTATGAGGAGGGTAATGTTACGGTTAACGAGGGGGTACTACCTTTTTCCCTACCCACTCCACCCCTCTCCCCAGGTCTCTGGGACGACCTATTCTTCAACACCGGCAATCTCCTTTCAGATGGCAATCTCCCTACTCCGGCACTGGACAACACTACCTTCTAGGCAATGTAGAGGCAATGACCACTGCCATCATGGCTGTGCAAGGCAGTGGTGCGGACCTTTCCACTTTCTATTTGATATTTCTTTCGGACCATTCCTCCTCGGCTATGCTCTCTTGCGCATAGCCTCGTATCTCCCGATCCCCCCGATCCCATCTTGGCCGCATGTAGTATGCCTATTTATGGTCTCTAGAAGCCTCCCCTAAATTACCTAAAAACCTATATATAGAGGCTTCTCATCCCTATGTAAACTCTAACCTTGATCTACACAATATACCATGTATTGGTCATCTGTTCCACTCGCTTCGCTCTACCGCTTCACATGCTTAGAGTTGGAAGTCATCTCCACCATTGCACTTCTGATCTTCTTGATCATCAGCGCCCCTTTTTGCTGCTTGTCTGCAGAATGCCAACACCGTCAGGGCAGTTCGCCACAAGAGCATTGTCATCGACATTAGAGCACTAGAACCCTTTGTGCCTAGGTTAGGTTCTGTCAATCCCTCTGGCATTAGAGTGCTAGGACCCTCCATCCTAGACTAGGTTCTGCCCATATAGAGGAAGAGACGTGTTTGACCACATCGCCTGTGGTTGGGAATGGAACACGGTTGTGTCACTTGTTACGCACGCCAAGTCGGCATATGTTGCAAGAGGGAATCTCTACACAGCACACAGCTCAGATCTTACGTCTCGCAGGCTACACAAGTCCTGGCTCAGGGGATGAGGGTATGTGGGTCACATCTGAACAACACCAGTCTACAATGACCAAAGGCCAAGGCAATGACTAAAGGTGGTGAACAAAGTGGATTAGACTGGGGATCCAGTCGTCAAGGTGTCTACTTTATATAGGTTACAGGAGTGCGCACGGACCAGGCTGTGCGTGAGAGATATTACTATGTATGGATAAAGTAAAGAAGTGTCTGTGAGAGTAGAGATAATGGAAATGACTGTGGGAATAGATAAGGTGTGAAAGGAATGGAGATTTAACAAGGTGAGGCATGTCACGTGACTAAGTCTAGCCCTAGGTCAGGTGATGGTTTCTCACGGTCACGTGATTTGGAAAGTGAAGATTGAACATGATAAAAAGTTTAAAAATATTCATTATTATAACACTACCCCCTTTTTATGACTCGAATTCCAGGCGAGTCGTGGTTGAGGCGGTTTCGGTGAAGGTTTCATAAGGATAGAACAAAGAATTGAAGGACGCTGTGGAAAGGCTGCGAAGTTTTCGAGGAGCGGATGGATTTTTCTTATGGAATTCGGCGACTGCGAGTGGTGTGGTATTGATGATGTCGGCCGATTCCCATGTACGATCTGTTTCGTCATATTCCCTCCAGTGGACTAAATATTCCAACCTGCGGCCCTTCATTCTAGACGTGGCGACGTACTCAACCTCGTATTGTTCCTCCCCCTCTTGGTCAACTTTGATCACTTCAGGACGGACTATGGGCTGTCCTGGTAACGTTTCCCGATATGGCTTTATGTGCGAGATGTTGACTATGGGATGAATTCGTACAGTTTTGGGGAGTTTTAATGTAACGGCATTTAGAAGGACGTGGGTGATGACATAGGGTCCAATCCATTTCTGTGTGAGTTTCTTTGCCGTGTATGGGAGGTTGAGTTTGTCGGTGGAAAGCCAGACCTGCTGACCGATAGAATAGGTGGGAGCATCTGATCTTTTGTTTTCTGAGGCGGCGATCATTCGCTCTCTGGTATGTTCCAGCACTGCCTCTATTTCCTTATGTGACTGGCCCATTTCTCCTGTGAAGCCTGCCAGTCTCCCTTCGAAGCCCATGCGAGGTGCATAGTTTCGAGTGACGTTAAACAGGATTGTACCAGTGGCTGAGGTTATTGTGTTATTGTGGGAGAATTGGGCCATTTTCAACCAATCTGCCCAGTTGCTCTGCTTTTTTCCTACG
Organism: Butyriboletus regius; assembly: GCA_038093595.1. NCBI lineage: Eukaryota > Fungi > Basidiomycota > Agaricomycetes > Boletales > Boletaceae > Butyriboletus > Butyriboletus regius. The sequence goes on from JBBPSM010000113.1 coordinate 17,962, forward strand.
TATGCTCGGAGGTATTGCTCGAGATCTCTATTGATTCTTTCTGTTTGGCCATCCGTTTGGGGGTGGTAGGCTGTAGAGATCTTTTGGGATATTCCAAGCAATGTGCATAATTCTTTGGTGAAGGCAGAGACGAACTGGGGTCCTCTATCCAAAACGAGTGTGGAGGGTAGGCCATGAATAGACCATACGTGATCTCTAAATAGTTTGGCTAGGTCCAAAGAAGAACAAGTGTCCGTGGTAGGAATGAATACCACTTCTTTGGAAAATCGATCTACGACTACACAGATAGCGGTGAAAGAACGTGATTCAGGTAAACCCATAATAAAATCTACTGATAGATCTTCCCATGGGTGCTTTGCAGCAGGAAGGGGCATGAGTTTTCCTGCCGGTGCTTTTTGCTTACCCTTCGTGAGGGCGCACACTTGGCAGCTATCTACATATTTTTTAACATCTGTGGTGACACCAGGCCACGAAAAGTATCGCGTAAGAGTATGAATAGTTTTAGAGTGTCCACCGTGACCCGAGACTGGGGAGTCATGGCATAAGGTTAAAAGACGTGTACGTAATGGTTCGGGAACGAAAACTTTGTTTTTGTTATTTTTGAAAATATTCATATTATAATCAAAGATATAGTCATTGATCGCGTCAACCCCGAGGGAAATTGATTCGCTTTCAAGCTCCGATAGGAAGTCCGAAGAGAGAGAGACGGAATTAATAAAGAGAGAAAGTGGAAGTACTGTAATATTTGTATTATGGTCCGGAACTGCATCGTCATGATCTGGTCGACGAGAAAGAGCGTCAGCCTGGCCATTAGAAGATTCTGGTTTATAAACAAAAAGATAGTTAAATTCTTGAAGAAGCGCGTGCCAGCGTGCTTGACGACCACTAAGAGTTTGTGGCTTCTTCCAATATTCTAGATTTTTGTGGTCGGTCCAGATTTTGAATCCTTCGCAACCTATTAAATAGTGATGCCATTCTTCCAGCGCCCGGATAACTGCAAGTAATTCCTTATCATAAATAGGGTAGTTGCGCTCAGCGCTATCAAAAGAATGTGAGATGAAGGCGATAGGCCTCCAGTTACCATCTTTACATAAAGTAGAGAGCACTGCTCCCGTGGCGATGTCCGAAGCATTGGTCTCCACTCGCACTTCTTGATCACGGTTAGGATATGCGAGAAGCGGAGCTGACGTGAATTTTTCTTTTAAGGCTTCAAATGCCTTTTGTTGATCGGGACCCCACGTGAATAGAACGTCTTTCTTGGTAAGGTCATTCAGGGGGCGTGCGATCTTGGCAAAACCTGCAATAAAACGTCGATAATAATTACATAGTTCAAGAAAGCCTTGCAGCTGTTTGAGTCGAGTTGGAACGGGCCAATCCATGACGCCAGCAACCTTTCCTTTCTGCATCGTTACCCCCTTTTTAGATACTACCATACCGAGAAAGTCTACTTCGTCCGTAGAGAAGTGGCACTTCAAGGGTTTTATGTAAAGGTCATTCTCCCGTAGGTGAAGAAGGACCTCTTTTACTACCTCTTCGTGTTCCTCTTTGGACTTTTTCAACGTAAATATCATACAATCGTCGATATAAATGATTACCACCACATACATGTCATTAAATATATCGTTCATCATCTGTTGGAATGTGGGTGGTGAGTTAGTCATTCCAAAATACATAACAGTGGGCTCGTATGCCCCGATGGGAGTGACAAAGGCACCCTTCCACTTGTCTCCTTCCTTTATCCGCACATTGTTATACCCCCAACGTAAGTCAAGGGCAGTGAACATATCAGCATCTTTCAGCCGATCAATTAATTGTGGGATCAGGGGTAGAGGGTAAGAGTTTTTGATGGTGCCCTCGTTTAAATATCTATAGTCCATTACCATATGTTTCTTACCATCTTTTTTCGGTATGAAGAAGACCGGCACCGTTTGCGGAGACTTCGATGGTTTGATGTAGCCCTTCTTGAGTTCCTTGTCGATAAAGGCGCGTACTTCTTCCATCTCGGTATCTGATAAGGGGATAACTTGACCCTTCTTCGGCACGAAGTCCGGTTTGAGCTCGATGGCATGGTCCCAGTGTTTCCTTGTTGGCATTCTGGTCGACTCTTGTTCCGAGAAGACATCTAGAAACTCGTGGTAAGCTTTTGGTACCTGCTCTTCGAGTCCTTCTTCTATAGTATGTATATAAGTAAGGTTATAGTTCGTAGGTCCGAGTCCCATAATTTTACAGTATTGCGTACAACGTGGGAGATGAATGGTTTGTTTTTCCCAGTCGATCTCGGGGTTGTGGCGGTAAAGCCAGTCATACCCGATGATCATACGATGGATTCCTAGTTTAGATATGTATGCGTCCAAAGTTTCATAATGTCCTTCAACTTCCACAACCAAGGTTACCACATGCTGGATTTGGCCTATAGCACTGTTTGATCCATCAGCGTTATGTACCTTGATTGGTTGGTCTAAGGCGAAGAAGGGGATTCCATGACGAGCGACATAGTCTTTATCAATAAAAGTGTGGGAGGCCCCCGAGTCCAAGAGAGATTTGAACTGGTGGCGTACCCATTGGCCGTTCTGCTGGCAATGTACGACAGTCTCAAGTGAAAACTCTCCACCGAATGACAATGTCGTTGCCCGATATATAGTGACCTTTGAATTGAGGAGTTTATAGATATGCGATATTTTTTGTTGTTTTGTAAGAGAATTAAGCACACTTTTATTATACTCCGGTGCCACGCTCAATTGAGACGCTCTTACGGAGTTAGGAGAAATATTACAAAGTACAGATGAAAGCGTAGAGATAGGAAAATCATCGTCCGTACAAGTAACTAGTGGTCCTTGCAAGTGAACACCCTCATCGTTCACCTGCTGCTGCCTTTTAACGCCTCGGCCGCTCGGTGTTTGGCTTCAGCTTCAAACTTGTCCTTATAGAAGGCTTCGGCCTCCTCCGAGATAAAGGTGCAATGTTCTGCTTGCGGTACCGGTGCAGTAACCGGGGGAATGGGAAGCGGGTGACCCGCGAAATGCTGTGCTGTCTGGGTGCCTTGATAAAAACCGGCATACTCGTTTTCTGCTGTTTGCACGTACGTGCCTTGGTCGTAGTCCCAGACATACTGGGCGCATTGTTGGGGGGGACAGGGAGGACGGTGGTACGGATTCTTGGGACAGTCTGGCTTAATGTGGCCTGCCAAGCCACACAAGAAACATGTCCGTGTGTCGGGTCGAGGAGCTGGCACAGCCTGCTGCGCACCTATCTCCATTGGTGCTCCTTGACCGGGTTGAGTTCCGTATGGCGTAAATTGTGGCCGTCGTTGCTGCGGGGGGGGAGATGTGTTGGCGGATAAGGAGGGTATTGCGGGTGCGGCGGTTGACGAGGTTGGAATCGGGCGTTGGTTGGAGGTCCCCTTTCGACCTGCATTTGTTTGAAGGATCGCCCGATCCTTTGGTACTCTTTTACTAAATCCTCGTAATCCAGTACGAGGGTCCTTGGGTTGAGCTGCACCTGCTCGTAGATTTTGAAGTCTATGGCTTTCTTTATGAGGATCAACGCGTGGTAGTCCTCAATGTTTGCCTTTCTTTTCAACACTTCAAATTTTTGAATGAACAGGTCGATAGGGTGCCCGTTCTGTCTTAGCGCCTCGAGTTTTCTTAGGGACTCGTGTGCGAGTACATCGATCCTAAAATAAGACCGGATTTCACTTTGGAGGGCGATCCATGCGGGCCAGGCCAACTCCCCTTTTTGCCCAGTGATGATACCCTGAGCATTTTTGACGTCGTCAAACTTGGCATCGTAGTACTTCTTGAGGGTGATCTGAGCGAACCCCTCGGCCTTCTTTTCCAACTGGGACAGGACAGCCACGCATCGTAGCTTGTCCGATTTCCACGTCTAGACGTCCACCCACAGACGTAGCCTTATCCACCATAGACGGAAGGTGGTCCGGTCACCGTCCCATTTTTCAGGGTCGGCGATCTTCCTTGTAACGTTGGCCTTGTCTTTATCTACGTTTAGCATGGCCAACCGCTGAACGAGGTTGTCGAGGTCTACCGGTCCCGACATATCTTATTACTTTTTTGAGGGAGGTTTTGGGACGGAGGTAGGGGCGGAAGTGTTGTATGCCGTAAATGGCGAATGCGGAACCAAAGTATGTATAGCATTTCTTTTCTGGGTTGGCCCAGTAGACCTTCTTTCTCCTTTGGGCGGGAATCTTGCCTGTCTTCTTTCAGCTCCTTACTGTATGGTATCTTCCAACCACACTCTGGGGAAGCCTATGTCGGTGTCGATAAAAAAAAACATGTCCTGGCGACCACAGTGACCTGGGACAAAACTCTTAAAAAATTTTCCTAGAAAATCGGCTGGCAAGCACATAGGGAAGAATTGTGATGATCCCTACTATCGCTCTGATGTGACGTTACAGGTGATCACAAGAACCCGGGTACACCAGCGTAGTACCACACGAACAGTTAGACCTCAACTGATAATGGGGGCTAGTGCACTATGCCCAAAAGCAACTTTATCCTTATTTGTACGGCGGACGACCATATGTAACAGCGTTTGGCGAGTGCTTTACTCGTTACCGTCAAGTGGTAATAACTGCAGATGTTCCCTTAGCTCTGGGATCCGAGCGGTGTGTATGACAGTCTAATCCAAGTGTTGCGAGAGGGAATCTCTACATAGCACACAGCTCAGATCTTACGTCTCGCAGGCTACACAAGTCCTGGCTCAGGGGATGAGGGTATGTGGGTCGCGTCTGAACAACACCAGCCTACAATGACCAGAGGCCAAGGCAATGACTATTGGTGGTGAACAAAGTGGATTAGACTAGGGATCCAGTCGTCAAGGTGTCTACTTTATATAGGTTACAGGAGTGCGCACGGACCAGGCTGTGCATGAGAGATATTACTATGTATGGATAAAGTAAAGAAGTGTCCGTGAGAGTAGAGATAACGGAAATGACTGTGGGAATAGATAAGGTGTGAAAGGAACGGAGATTTAACAAGGTGAGGCATGTCACGTGACTAAGTCTAGCCCTAGGTCAGGTGATGGTTTCTCACGGTCACATGATTTGGAAAGTGAAGATTGAATGTGATAAAAAGTTTAAAAATATTCATTATTATAACACATGCAGGGTAGCTTGTGTGTACAATCTGGTTGAGCTTCCATCCACCTTCTGCACACCTAAAAAGTGGCCAGGACTTCTCTATGTATGTATGGAAGAATTCTCTTGCCATCACATCTAGCTCCCCCCAGACTTGTGGAGCATGTTTCATGTTAACCAGCTCACACCAGGCACCTTGGATGCACTCGCGTATACTTGTAAGACGGCCGTTCAAGACAGGCTTACCATCTTCTTCCTCAAGGTGAGGTTCTTTTCCACGTTGTGCCCGTTGTGCTTCAGGCAGTAAGAGCCAGTTGTTGTAGTTTATGATAGTCCAGAACTGTTATGAACTCATTTTCATTTATTCTTTTTCGCATCACGTGACCATGTGAACATCACATGACTCATCACGTGATCCCTCTAGACCAGCCTATTTCTTCAGACTTCTCGGCCGCTCTAACGCCCTTATCTTTAATCTCCGTCAGAGTCTAGAATGACCTAGACCTATGACGTCATCTCTTATCTATGATATCATACCCTAAACCCTACTGTACCTGATGCACAGACCAGTAGTCAATATGTACAAACAACCTGTAGTAGTATATAAGATTGAATGTCAACGC
>JBBPSM010000114.1:0-23600 GCA_038093595.1 Butyriboletus regius
GCCCTACACAGCCTAGAAGGCCGTGTCGTCCAGTGCAGGAGTAAGGAGATCGCCGTTCCAGAGGAGATCGCCGGAGTCGAAGAGGAGGTCGTCCCATAGACCCGGAGTGAGGGGCGGTGTTGGTAGCGAAAAAGGTAATACCCCCTCACTAACCGTAACAGAAGGTGTGTGTGATATTGGTAATGAAGCTGATAATGATGGGATCGACCAAGGGAGAGGGACGGTATAGAGAGTATCTCTGAATGCATGGAGCCGGTCCTGCCAGTCCTGAGTCAGGGTTCGGGAAGCTCCCATTCGTCTCTGATAGGACGTCAAAACATCAATTTCGGAGCCCGAAACCTGCTTGGGAATTAGTAAACAATTCATACATAATAAGCTAGTACCTTACACTGATCAGATTGAATTGCAAGGGTTGCTGTGGAATAAACCATGTATCCTGGGTGCTGTGGCCAGGGTAGCTATTGATAAGAGTTGGATCTGAAACAGCTTGGCTTGGGTAGGTGCTGATGACCATGGCTGACATCTGTGAGCCATCTGCAGCGTCATAGCCTGAGTAATTGGTGACGAAAGCTGATTTTGAGATGGCTTGGTGGGTGCCAGTGGTCAGTGACACCTGTGAGTCATCCATGGTGCTGTAGCCTGTGTAATCGTTGACGAAAACTGATTCTGAGATGGCTTGGTGGGTGCCAGTAGTCGGTGACACCTGTGAGTCGTCCGTGGTGCTGTAGCCTGTGTAATCATTGATGAAAGCTGAATCTGAGATGGCCTGGCTTGGGTAGGTGGACATTGGAGTTCAACTAGAGAAAGACCGGGGGAAAAGTCAGCACTTATATATCTTGTGCATCACGGGCAGCAGGCAGTCACCTCGCTTCCCTGTTGAAGAGGGCCGCATCGATGGATCTACTGTAATTGGCAGAAAACATGCTGCCTGGAGTGTATTGGATCCCATTTTGAGAGGACGAGGATCATATTGAATGAGGTATATCAAGATAGAACCATGTATGATGACGGCGTGAAATATGTCAGCTGGCAGAATGAGGGGGAATACCATCGTGTACATATTTCTTTGTAAACTGGAGAGATCCCTTGGTCGTTCAATGTGAATAAAAAAAGGGGGAAACACTTCAATGAATCTTCAACCCCACTGACATGCAATACGGGATGGCATTGGGGCAACTCAATGGACACAAAGTCCAAAAGTGGTCTCTGTGTGACACAAAGTCTGACCACAAGAGAAATGTTTGAGTGGCACACAGCCAACTCAGGAGGAGCCTGGGCTGTGGGAGGGAGGTGTCTTCATTAGGACAAGGTCTTGACAAACAGCGGTGGAGCCTGGGGTCAGCGAAGGCAGGGACTGAGCTTGAATGTGAGGTCAGTGAGGGTGGGGAACAAGCCTTGAGCATTGGTGTGGAATGTGGGAAAATCATGGTGAAACAAATGAATTACCTTGCTTGCAAGTAAGATTTGCACCGACTTTCTGCCATATACAAGCAGATTAGTAATAATGGCCATGTAAGGAGTTTAAGAGGAGAGATGTTGGCATAGCAACACTCACATTACGAATGTTACCACTAGGCTCATCAGACAGCCAGCCAATTGGCACAGTATTTTCTAGCCCAGAACATCCTGTGATGACAGTTACAACACCCTCCACTTCCAACCTGGACCTCAACTCTTCTCCCCTCAATGGGTGAGTCAACAATGATAAAGGGATCCCACACCCTCATAAATGCACTCATCTGCAATTCTCTTTACCATCTGAGGAGGCCGTTCCTCAGTCTGCTTGGGACCCTCGTAAGAAGGTCAAGACAGTGTACACGACTGTAGGTGTGTACTGTGATGCGGACACGCACCACTGATGACTGCATGCAGTATTGTTGCCTTTGTCTTCAAGAAATTGATGTTATGCGGACCATCGCAGTTGATGAGTGCAAAGAGGCAGAAGCCCATTTGAAAAGAGCGGACTTGCAGATTGGAGAGATAAGGCATCTCCTACACGCCAATGGTACAGCACTAGGGGACAGCGGTATCATACTATTGGATATGGAACGCAGCAATGACAACGAATCCTCATCAAAGGAGAGGGACTACAAATCACCCACCCCTTCTGACTCTGACCATGATATCTGACTCACATTGCGCATGACCTTGTATATAGTATTATCATTTGTACATACTATACATATTTACTTCATCTGTCGATATAGAACACTTTGATTGGGTTGTGTAGTGAAAAGTGTTCACGCTCAGTGCTGACATTAGCAAATGAACGCGAATGGATGTAGGACGGAAGCCAGACGTAATCATCAGAAGGGGGGGTGGGAGAATCATCAAAGTCATCACTGATGGTTAAAAAAGAGGTGGTCTGAGGTACATGTGTGTTTGAACGGTCGTCGTGGTAGAGTGAACGTTAGGTGCAGTACACAATGGAACGGAAACAGGCAGAGGCGTTTCGCATGCGGGTGCAAAGTAAAGCCCTCGTACGATCACAGGATAATGCTTGGGAGACAGTGGATGTATTACTAATCTGCTTGTTGGTTACCATTGTTTGTTTCACCACGATCTTCCCACACTGTCAGATGCTCAAGCTCAGTCCCCACCTTCACCGACCTTGCCAACACTCCCTCAAGGCTTCACTCGGGACTCAAGCTCAGTCCCCACCTTCACTGACCCCAGGCTCCATCGCCGTTCATCAAGACCTTGTCCCGACGAAGACCCCTCCCTCCTGTGGTCCAGGCTCCTCCTGAGTTGGCTGTGTGCCGCTCAAACATTTCTCTTGTGGTCAGACTTTGTGTCACGCAGAGACCACTTTTGGACTTTGTATCCATCAAGTCGCTCCGACGCCACCCTGTATCGCATGTCAGTGGGGTTGAAGATTTGTTGAAGTATTTCCCCCATTTTTTATTAGCATCACAGACCTGCCTGGTTGGGCCCATCATCTTTTTCCATCATTTTGGTGCATTGATTACTGCTGATGGCCTCTGCCTTTAAATGCCACCCTGATTGTTCCCGCACCTTCTCATTCCAGAGGGGTTTGATGCAGCATCAAAGCATATGTTGTGTCTACCATCCAGTACAAGCTGAGCAAATTGCACAAGCAAATACAATGTTTGTCTTGACCGAGGGGCCTCTGAACAAGCAGATTGGAGTGGGTGATGATGAGTTACCACTGCACATTGTCAATTCTTTGGAGGTATGCAACTAACTTGCATTCCAGGATGTTGGACAATCGGATTCAGTGCAGGGTTCAAGTGTCAGTACTTCAGCTCTGGTCAGCGAGGTGAATCCATGCTTATTACTGAGTTATTCTAACTGTTTTTCCAGGGTACTTCGAGTCAACCTCTACCAGCCAATATTCAAGATGTACCTGTGACTACCCAGCCCTTAGTCAATTTCCCTGCTGAACCATCTATGCAATCCACATCTAATATGTTACGGTTGAAGAGGGGATACTACCTTTTTCCCTACCAACACCCCCACTCTCCCCTGGGCTCTGGGATGACTTACTTCTCGACTCCAGCATCTTTCCGTGGGACGGCAATCCCCAAACACCAGCACTGGATGACACCACCTTCTAGGCAGTGTAATGGTAGTGGCCACTGCCATCATGGCTGTGCAAGGCAGTGGTACGGACCTTTCCTTTTCTATTTGATATTCTTTCGAACCATTCCTCCTTGGCTGTGTTCTCTTGCACACAGCCTTGTATCTTCCAATTCCCCGATCCTATCTTGGCCATATGTAGTATGACTATTTATGGTTCACAGAAGCCTCCCCTAAACCACCTACTTATCTATACATAGAGGCTTCTGACTGCCCATGTAAACTCTAACCTTGATCTACACAATTCACTGTGTCTGGTCATTCAGTTCCGCTCACTTTGCTCTAACGCCTAATAAGCTTTGAGTTGGAAGTCATCTCCGCTGTTGCACTTCTGATCATCTTGATCATCAGCACTTTCTCCTGCTGCCTATCCGCAGAATACCGACACCATCGGGGCAGTTCGCCATAGGAGTATCCCTCTGGCGCTAGAGTACTAGGACTCTCCATCCTAGGCTAGGTTCTGTCTGTATAGAGGAAGAGACCTGTTTGACCACATCACCTGTGGTAGGGAATGGAACATTGCCGTGTCACTTGTTACGCACGCCTAGTCGGCATAACATAATACCCTAGTTGACCCAGATCCTGAACAGACCCTCCCTCCATGTAAACGACAACTCCCTGCCAGGTATTGAGACCTGCTGCCTGAGCCTCTGTTGCCCGCAGTCGACCCACAGCCTGCCTCCTCATCCAGCTCCATCATTTTGCATGTCTTTCTGCACGTATTTGATTCCTTCCATACACAGTTCAATAAGTTTGGCATTGCGTGTGCATACTGACATCACCCATCGCACGATCCTGACTCAGTTCTCTCCATGGATGAGTTGACTCAAATCCGCGAACCCATTGTCCCTGACTCTGTGGAAGGAAATCATGGCAACTACTCACTGCCGTGGCCCTGGTCCAACATGTCAATCTGGTGTCTCATGACATGGAAACTCACTGGCAGTGCTCAGAAATCTGATGCAGAAGTCACACGACTGGTTCATGAGGTTCTCCAAGCCCCAGATTTTGACATCCAGGACTTGTCAAGGTTCAACACCTCCAACGAGACCTCTTGATTTGACACTGCCCAGAAGGAGATCCCTCCTGAAGATACATTCAGGATTGACAGGTGGAAACGTATGACCATTGATATATCGGTACCTATGAGGGAAAGGAAGAAGAAAGGCAATGGCCAGATATTCTCCATCGATGGTCTCCTCTACAGACCTATCCTTGATGTTGTACAGGCAGTATTCGCGGAGGCATCGTCAAAGACTTTCCATTACACCTTTCAAGTGGGTCTAAAAATCCCCCATTACCAGTCGCAAGCAATGTGTTTATGATGAACTATATGCCTCTGATGCCTGGAACAAAGCCCAAGATGAAATAATGAAGTAGAGAAGGGATGATGGCTGCAAACTGGGAAGGGTGGTTGCTGTGCTCATGTTCTGGTCCGATTCAACTCGACTCGCTCAGTTCAGGCATGTGTCTGCATGGCCCATCTATCTTTTCTTCAGTAACCTCTCCAAGTATGCACGAGCTGATTCACAGTCTGGTGTTGTCATCCGATCATATTCATCCCTTCAGTAACATTGATGTCTTTTCTCATCCTGCTCTGAAAGTCTCATCGCATTGAGCAGCTGCCAGAGTCCATCAAGAATTTCTTGTCCTCGATCAGCGAGAAGAAAAACAACCATGATCTTCTGACTCACTGCAAGTGAGAGCTTGTTCATGCTGTCTGGAGGATAATACTCGACAATGATTTCATGCAGGCTTACAAGAATGGCATTATTGTGAAATGCTTTGACAGGGTCACCAGGAGAGTATACCCCAGGATTTTTACTTACTCTGCCGACTATCCAGAAAAGTGAGTCGCTTTGGTGTCCTTGTATGTTCAGGTACTGAACAGTTTTAAGGGTCATTATTGCCGCCATCCAGGACAAGGGCAACTGCCCTTGTCCTCACTGCCTGATACTCAAATCAAAGTTCCACTACACCGGATTTGTCCGAGACCTTGCCACAAGGTTATCTCATGCCAGATCTTACTTGCTCAGCAAGATCTTACTCGCCTGACGGGCGATCTACATACTTGGCAGGCCTTTGAAAGGTACAATGGTAGAAACTATTCTCAAAACTGAATCCCTTGTGCCAACTCTGGTAAGAATGTTCTTTGTCGTCTTGTGTTCCTCCGTCAGCAACCTCACAATGTGTTACACCGACTAGGCATGCATGACAAGTGACACAACCATATTCTGCTCCCTACCACAGGCGATGTGGTCAAACAGGTCTCTTTCTCTATATGGGCAGAACCTAGCCTAGGGTGGAGTGTCCTAGCGCTCTAGTGCCAGAGGGATGCTCCTGCGGTGAACTGCCCTGACAGTGTCGGCATTCTGCAGATAGGTAGCAGAAGAAGGCACTGATGATCAGGAAGCTCAGAAGCGCAACAGTGGAGATGACTTCCAACTCAAAGCGTGTTAGGCGTTGAGCGAAGTGAGCAGAACTGAATGACCAGACATGGTATATTGTGTAGATCAAGGTTAGAGATACATAAGGGGTTAGAAGCCACTATATATAGGTTTGTATGTAATTTAGGGGAGGCTTCTATAAACCATAAATAGGCATACTGTATCAGGCTGAGATGTAATCAGGGAAATCGGGAGATACGAGGCTATGCATGAGAGAGCATAGCCGAGAAGGAATGGTCTGAGAGAATATCAAATGAGAAAGGGAAAGGTCCGTACCACTGCCTTGCGCAGCCATGGTGGCAGTGGTCATTGCCTCTACACTGCCTAGAAGGCAGTGTTGTCCAGTGCTGGTGCTTGGGGATTGCCACTCCAAAGGAAGGTGCCAGAGTCGAGAAGTAGATCGTCCCAGAGCCCAGGGGAGAGTGGGGGCGTTGGTAGGGAAAAAGGTAGTCCCCCTTCCTCAACCATAACAATACCCTCCTCATAGTCTTGTAGTTCCATCTCAAGAAGATCTATCCCTGTCATTGATGAGGTAGTCAGAGAGGTCCCATGAGTCGTCAGGGAGGTCATTCCTGGGACAGACAGCCCATGCATGCCCAAGTTGTTGACAGGTGGTGCAACGTCATTGGGGGCAATGATATTGTGGATGTCCGGGGGGGTCCAGGTTACAGTAGGGGCAACTGTAGCGGGGATATTCGGTATGAAGATGCCCAGGTTGGTGGCATTCATAGCAAATTCGCCTGGGTGGGATATCTCAAGGGGTGGCAGTAGGGAGGGCGGGTACGTCCATGGCATTGGAATGATCATCCATTGTGGGTATGCCATTTGGGTGGACAAAGGGGTTCTGGGATTGAATGAGGGGAATGGAGGGAGTTGGAGAGCTCCTCGCTGCAGAGTCTCTCAATGAGGGGGGAGTAGGGCCAGCGGGGGAAGCATGTGGTGGATGGGAGGGAAGGCCGGCTGAGAATACCATGGTGCTGTTACGGTTAATGAGGGGGTATTACCTTTTTCCCTACCCACTCCATCCCTTACCCCGGGTCTCTAGGACGACCTGCTCTTTGACACCGACATCTTCCCTTGGGACGGCAATCTCCCTGCTTCGGCACTGGACGACACCGCCTTCTAGGCAGTGTAGAGGCAATGGCCACTGCCATCATGGCTGTGCAAGGCAGTGGCACAGATCTTTCCCTTTCTTATTTGTTATTCCTTCAGACTATTCCTCCTTGGCTGTGTTCTCTTGTACACAGCCTTGTATCTCCCGATCCCCCAATTAATGTCTCGGCTGCATGTAGTATGCCTATTTATGATCTCCAGAAGCCTCCCCTAAATTACCTACAAACCTATATATAGAGGCTTCTTCTCTTCATGTAAACTCTAACCTTGATCTACACAATATACCGTGTAATCATCCGTTCTGCTCCCTTCACTCTACCACTTCACACACTTAGAGTTGGAAGTCATCTCTGCCGTTACGCTTCTGATCTTCTTGATCATCAGCACCCCCTTTTGCTGCTTGTCTGCAGAACGCCGACTCCATCGGGGCAGTTCGCCACAAGAGCATCGTCATCAACACTAGAGCACTAGGACCCTTTGTGCCTAGGCTAGGTTCTGTCGATCTCTCTGGCATTAGAGTGCTAGGACCCTCCATCCTAGACTAGGTTCTGCCCGTATAGAGGAAGAGACGTGTTTGACCACATCGCCTGTGGTTGGGAACGGAACACAGTCATGTCACTTGTTATGTACGCCGAGTCGACGTAACAAAAGATCAAGGTTTTAAACTGCGAAGTGCCATCGCACCTTCATAATCCACCTTCAACCGAAGGTTCGGACGACGACTACAGAGGTAGTCACCCCAGGTTGAAACCATCCGCCACATCAATCTCTCAGCCCTTTTAGGGTCTGACTCGGAAGAAGAAGCTACCCCAAAACGTGCTTCTACCCCGTATTCTGAAACGTCTTCATCAAAAAGAATCCCAGGGTCATCCCACTTCCCTGACCCAGCTGCCCGTCCATCTCCCCCACTGTCCAGATCGCCAGGTTTTCCAGGTGCTCTCTGCTCGCACTCCATGACCCCATCGGTAGAACCTTTCCATCTGCCGCAATTGGAACTGATTGTCGTAGACCCACCATCCGACAAGGAAGAGATCTTTACTGGAGACACAACCCAGCCAGTGGACCTCAGTGGCATCTCTAGAAGGACCCAACAGGATTCAAACTCAGACGACGAAGACATGCCCGAGATCAAAGCAGCACTCCCCGAGGAGTTTAGTGGAAATGTAGAGGATGCCAGGCGATGGCTCCTCGCTATGGAGGCGTACTTCTCGCTCCATACATAGTATGATGAGAACACCAAGCAGTATACGTTCTTGAACAGGATGTCCAAGGGCCAAGGAAGGGCCTTCGCAGAGGCCTGGCACATGAAGCTCGCTGATGCAGCTGTGCCGAATGGAGACAAGACCTACACAAAGATAAAGGAGGCATTCATGATGACCTTCTCCCCCCACAACTCCAAGGATATGACCAAGGCAGAGATATCAAACATGACCCAAGGAAAGTCGTCGTTCAACGACTTCTTATCTCGCTTCGCCCTCCTTGCCGTATGAACAGGAGCAATGGAGATGTCAACTATTGCTGAGTGGTTCCTCCACACTGTGGATCCACGAATCCTCCAACAACTTGTGAATTGCAGAATTTTGGATACCGCAACCTTGATAGAACAGATCTACGACAAAGCATCTGCCATCGAAACAGGGTTCCAAAGAATGAGAGCAATCCAACGAGGGACCTCCACACACTACGGAGGAGGAAGGAGTTCCAGGGATCCCAATGCCATGGACGTCGACTGACTCACCCTAGACCCCCCCACCCATGCTTGCTTAATGCGAGAGAATAGGTGCTTTGTCTGCCAAAAGACGGGGTGCTCCACCAGAAACCATCCAGGGTATGCGCCTAACAACCACAAGAAGAAACCCTTGACGGCTTACACCCGAACCGTCACCACCACCACCACCAAGAAACTGCTTGAGGCAGTTCCATACATGTGCGATGGGGGCAGCCCATTAGAACCCTTGGATAGGTACATAGCTGGTCTTGTCAAGAACAAGGGGAAGGACACGGTCCTTCGGACGTTGCGTCAGAGCTTTGACACCAGGCTTGACGAACATGGAGACCCACTGGACATGGGTATGGAGTCATACGAACAGGCCACAAATGAATGGGATGAGGCTATCAATGAGTGCTCACTAGATCCCATCTTCCCTGCATCTCTTTCCACTGAATCGCATTTTTAAATGGAGGGGGTAAACCAACGTTACCTTCCTCCTACACGATAGCCCCTGTATTTATTTCCGGATCAAAAAGCAATTCTATTCGTATTCCCTTAAAGATCCGGAAATCAGGGAAATTCGTTGGCAAAAATGCACTTCTCGACAGTGGAGCCACCGGTTGTTTCATCTCAAGGAAACTGATGGCACGGCTATGACTACCGGTCCACGAATTGGAACATCCAATCCGAGCATGGAACGTGGACGGTACCCAGAATCAATCTGGACAGATTTGGTTCAAGACAACGATCGTCTTGGACTATGGTGGACTAATGGAGCGGCAGGACCTCCTAGTCCTGGAATGCAGCAAGGATGATATCATCCTAGGACTCCCTTGGCTATGGGCCGTCAACCCAGAAATTGACTGGAAGAGTGGACGGGTAACAATAGCACCGTTGCACTATCAGTACATGACAGGAGACACCCCTGGTACCATCGAACAGAGATACCTACTGAGGTATCTGGGCCACGACAAAACGGCTCACGTAGAGGACAAGATCCACCTAGCGACTCGGTCCTGGGAACCCATGCAACGGGCAGGGTTCATCAATGCACATGGAGGAATAGGACTGGACTGTATGCTCAGAAGAGCTACTCTCTCAATGGCCATCGCTCAACAGGCACACAAGGTGAAGGTTTCGCTCCCAAAAGCCTTTGAGACTTATAAGGACGTCTTCGCAGAGAAGATGAATATGAAACTATCCCCCTCCCGACCATACAATCACACCATCGAGCTAAAAGACTTGTTTGTCCCAAAATAAGCTAAAGCTTACCCTCTGAACCCTGCGGAACAAAAAGCCTGCAAGGAGTTCATCAAAGAACATCTAGAGATTGGGAAGATCTCTCCATCACAATCTCCCCAAGCTGCCCCCTTCTTTTTTGTCCAAAAGAAGGATGGGAAACTCCGACCCTGCCAAGACTACCAGTATCTAAACAGCCACACCATCAAAAACGTATACCCTCTCCCCTTAATTTCCAACCTTGTGGATAAATTAAAGGGATCGTCGATCTTCACCAAGTTCGATGTACAATGGGGCTACAACAATGTTTTGATTAAGCCGGAAAATCGCTGGAAGGCCACCTTCCTTACCCTGCTCGGCTTATTTGAGCCAAATGTAATGTTCTTTGGGATGTATAACTCCCCGGCAACGTTCCAAGCCTTCATGGACGACCTCTTTGGCAATTACATCACAGAGGGATGGCTGGTGATCTACATGAACGACCTGTTGATCCACTCAACAGATCAGAAGATACATGATGAAAGGACGTGGAAGGTCCTAGAATGCTTCCGACAACATGAGGTGTACCTCAAACTGGAGAAGTGCACCTTCTCGGCAGACAGGGTAGAGTATCTGGGAATGATTGTAGGGAAGAACGGGGTCTGCATGGACCCAACCAAACTCAAGGCCATCAAAGAATGGAAACCACCCATTAATGTGAAGGATGTTTGCTCCTTCATTGGCTTCTGCAATTTCTACAGGAAATTCATCCCCTCCTTCTCTGACATTGTGCATTCATTACTGGACCTTACCAAGAGCACCACCACTTGGTGCTGGGGTGAAACCCAGGAGAACACTTTCCGAAAGTTGCAACATGCCTTCACTAGAGAACCGGTGCTAGCCTTCCCCAATATGACAAGACCCTTTACCCTCATGACCGACGCCTCACTGACTGCCTTGGGAGCAGTCTTAATGCAAACTGATTCCAATGGGGACCTACGCCCATGTGGATATCTTTCCCAGACCTTCTCTCCGGCGGAGAGAAACTACAACATATATGACAGAGAACTCTTGGTTGTCATACGAGGGTTGGAGGAGTAGAGACAATACTTGCTCGGGTCTCCACACCCCATGGCCATCTTGACGGACCACAAAAACCTCACTTACTTCAGGGAACCTCGAAAGCTGTCACAGCGACAGGCCAGGTGGCTCCTGTTCTTATAGGACTTCGATATGGAATACCAGGCACTCCCAGGCACGAAAATGGCACTGGCCAATGCACTCTCGCGTCGAGATGAAATTGACACCTCAAAGGATAACGAAGATGTTCAGATCCTTCCCTCCAATGTGTTTGATCATTAAGTCAGGGCAATTGACTTAGCCCTCTCGCAGAAGATCAATGATTCCACGAGATCAGACCCCCTGGTGATCTCCGCACTTCACGCTATGGAAAAAGAAGAACCCCTCTTCGCCAGATCCTCCCCCGCCGACTGGAACTTTTTGGAAGATCGCCTTTACTATAAAGGGCGGTTATATATCCCAGGACCTGCACAGAAAGACCTCATCACCTCCACCCACGAATCCCTCGAAGGAGGACATGGTGGTCACCTTCGCACGGTGGCACTGCTCTCCAAGGATTATTGGTGGCCCGGTCTCTCTACATTTGTCCAGAAATTCATCCAGGGCTGCGCTATATGCCAGTCTAATAAAGTTCAAACCCACCCCACGGTTCCCCCGGTCATGCCATTAGCTTTCGAAGGACGCCGCCCATTCCAGAATCTATTGGTGGATTTAATCACCAACCTACCTCCCATTGGGGAATTTGACTCAGTGATGGTCGTGGTCGACCATGGCCTTAGTAAGGGGGTAATTCTTGCCCCTTGCTCGAAAATGGTAGATGCAGCTGGAATAGCTTGTCTTTTCTTTGAAAAAGTGTTCCTGCGATATGGACTACATGACAAACTCGTGTCTGATTGAGGACCGCAGTTCGCTTCAGCGTTCGCCAGAGAGCTAGCCCGACTGCTACAATACGACGTAGCATTGTCAACAGCCTATCACCCACAAACGGATGGAGAAACAGAACGATACAACCAGGAATTGGAGACCTATCTACAAATCTTCTGTGAAGGACAACCCCACAAATGGCTGGAACTGCTGCCTATGGTGGAATTCGCGCATAACTCCGCCACTCATTCGGTCACCGGCAAATCCCCCTTCTCATTGATCCTCGGATATGAACCTCGGTCTTACCCACCCCTCGGATGTACCTTTCTCCCAGCCTTAGAACAAAGGCTCTCTAGCATGGAAGATGCTCAGAAAGAAGCACAAGCGGCCCATGTGTTAGCACAACAACGAATGAAGGAGAGGACGCTCTCTCACTTCAAACCCTGGAAAATCGGAGACAAGGTCTGGCTCGAAACCAGAAACCTAAAGCTCCAAGTACCCTCGCGCAAACTCTCCCAGAAGCGCACCAGTCCCTTCAAGGTCACAAAGGTAGTATCGGTCGTAGCCTTCCAATTGAAGCTACCCACCCAATGGAGAATCCACAATGTGTTCCACGCATCCCTACTTTCCCTGTACTGGGAAACGCCAGAACACGGACCCAACTTCATCCAACCCCCTCCGGAACAAATCGGAGCGGAAGAGGAATACAAAATTGAATCCATCATCAATCATCGGGGTTCAAAAGGACGAAGGCAGTACCTCATACACTAGAAAGGATACACTGCCACAGAGCGGACTTGGGAACCTGAGTCCAATCTAGGGAATGCCAAGACGACGTTAAAGGAGTATAAAAGCCGGCATAAACTCTGACAGAGTTTCAATGCCAGAGCAAGACCTCACCTCACTTCTTATCACCATCTCCTGCATTTCTGCTGCTCTTACCCAAGCTAGACTCCAAGTACGTTACCCTGACCTCGATATTCCTAAACACGCCTGGGAGCACCAGTGCTTCTGCCATATAAATGGCTGCCCATATCACTACTCCTGGTAGATGTCCCACGACAATGCACCCCTTCCCCTCTCCGAACACCTCCAACACCTTCCCGACTATGCCCAGCGCATTTACAATGCCGGACTCCTGGAGGACAGAGACTCCCTCGCCACCCTTAGATCCATTCCGTTCTTCCTCTGTAACCCCAGCATCACCCAGCTCGTTGAGCTATTCGGGCTGTATGGTTCCCTTCGAACCATTCTCACCCGGCCCCCCTGGAGAGAGACAGGTGCCCATCACCTTGGAGAGACGCACCCCATGATGATCCTTCTGCAAATACGTCAGACCATCCTGGACTACCTCCACGATGAGGGATTCAACTTCTCCATCTCACTCCTCCTCTTCCATCACCTCGAAAGACACCTCGCTCCTGTCCTCTTCTCGCTCACACAAGAAGAGCGTACATTTTTCTTTGCCCCTCGCAATGCCACTACCTCCGCCTGTCCATCCAGAGGACAACCCTCTGTCGCCAAACCTTCTAGGAAAGGTCTCCGCCGGAGTCTTGGCCTTAACGGAGTTGATTAACTCCCTGCAATGCCAGTTAGACAACCGAATGGAGTTGCCAGAAGTACCCCCACCTCTGACGCCGACTCCACCACCACCCTCATCGACGACAGACCTGCCACCCTGTACCAACCCAGCCCATCCTCACTCCAGTCAAACGACCCCTTTCGGATCCAACCAGACACCTACACCGACGAGGTGCCATGGTTTTCTCAGCCGGCCTCCCATCCTGCCCTGCTTCCCTTGCCAACCCTATTCCCCCCTCATTGGGAGACTCTGCAACGCGGAGCCCTCCAGCTCCCTCCATTCCCGTCCTTCAGTCCAGGAACCCCTTTGTCCGCCCAAACGGCATACCCCCAGTGGATGATCATCCCAATGCTGTGGACATATCCACTGTCGCTTCCCCCACCTCTCATGATCCCACCCCTGGAAGAGTCTGCTATGAGTGCCACCAACCCGGGCACCTACACACCGAATGTCCACGATACCATTGCCCCTTCTGCAATGTGGTTGCCCCCGGACATCCACAGTATCATTGCCCTCAACGACGCTGTACTACTTGCCAACGACTCAGGCACTCCTGGCAAGTCTGTCTTCGGAATGACCTACCAGACGACGCATGGGACCTCTCCAACTACCTCATCAACAATGGAGATAGAAGCTCTTGAGGTGGAACTTCAAGACTACAAGGAGGGTAATGTTATGGATAGTGAGGGGGTACTACCTTTTTCCCTACCCACTCCACCCCTCACTCCGGGTCTCTGGGACAACCTACTCTTCGACTCCGACAATCTCCTTTGGAACGGCAATCTCCCTTCTCCAGCACTGGACAACACTGCCTTCTAGGCAGTGTGAGGCTATGACCACTGCCATCATGGCTGCGCAAGGCAGTGGTACGGATCTCTCCTTTTCCTATTTGTATTTCCTTTCAGACCATTCCTTCTCAGCTATGCTCTCTCGCGCATAGCCTTGTATTTCCAATTCCCCCAATCCTATCTTGGCTGATTGCAGTATGCCTATTTATGGTCTCAGGAAGCCTCCCCTAAACTATCTAAAACCTTATATATAGAGGCTTCTATCTTTATGTAAACTCTAACCTTGATCTACACAATATACCGTGTATTGGTCATTCAGTTCCACTCGCTTCGCTCTAACGCCTAACAAGCTTCGAGTTGGAAGTCATCTCCGCCGTCGTGCTTCTGATCATCTTGATCATCAGCGCCTTCTCCTGCTGCCTATCTGCAGAACGCCGACACTGTTGGGGCAGTTCGCCATAGGAGCATCCCTCTGCTATTAGAGTGCTAGGATCCTCCATCCTAGACTAGGTTCTGGCTGTATAGAGGAAGAGACCTGTTTGACCACATCGCCTGTGGTAGGGAACGGAACACAGTCGTGTCACTTGTTACGCATGCCCAGTCGACATAATACCACAATAGTTCAAGACAATCATTGTCTTGAACCGAATCTGTCCAGATTGATTCTGGGTACCATCCATGTTCCATGCTTGGATTGGATGTTCCAATTTGTGGACTGGTAGTTGTAACCATGCCACCAGTTTCCTAGAGATGAAACAATCGATGGCTCCACTATCAAGAAGCGCATTTTTGCCAACGAATTTCCCTGATTTCCAGATCTTTCATGGGATATGGATAGAATTGCTTTTCAATCTGGAAATAAATACAGGGGCTATCATGTAGGAGGAAGGCAATGTTTGGTTTACCCCCTCCATTTAAAAATGCGATTCAGTGAAAAGAGATGCGGGGAAGATGGGATCTAGTGAGCACTCATTGATAGCCTTATCCCATTCATTTGCGGCCTGTTCGTCTGACTCCATACCCATGTCCAGTGGGTCTCCATGTTCATCAAGCCTGGTGTCAAAGCTCTAACACAACATCCGAAGGACCATGTCCTTCCCCTTGTTTTTGACAAGACTGGCTATGTACCTGTCCAAGGGTTCTGATGGGCTGCCCCCATCATGCATATGTGGAACTGTCCCAAGCAGTTTCTCGGTGGTGGTGATGGTGATGGTTTGGATATAAGCTGTCGAGGGTTTCTTCTTGCGGTTGTTAGGCACATATCCAGGATGGTTTCTAGTGGAGCACCCCGTCTTCTGGCAGACAAAGCATCTATTTTCACGCATTAGGTGAGCATGGGTAGGAGGGTCTAGGGTGAGTTGGTCGATGTCCATAGCATTGGGATCTTTGTAACTCCTTCCTCCTCCATAGTGAGTGGAGGTCCCTCGTTGGATTGCTCTCATTTTTTGGAACCCTGTTTCAATAGCAGATGCTTTGTCGTAGATCTGCTTGATAGAGGTAGCAGTATCCAAAATTCCGCAATTGACAAGTTGTTGAAGGATTTGTGGATCCACAGTGTGGAGGAACCACTCGGCAATAGTTGACATCTCCATTGCTCCCGTTCGTATGGCAAGGAGGGCGAAGCAAGATAGGAAGTCATTGAATGATGATTTTCCTTGGGTCATGTTAGATATCTTGGCTTTGGCCATGTCCTTGGAGTTGTGGGGGGAGAAGGTTGTCATGAATGCCTCCTTTATTTTGGTGTAGGTCTTCTCTGCATTCGGCATGGCTGCATCAGCAAGCTTCATGTGCCAGGCCTCTGCGAAGGCCCTATCTTGGCCCTTGGATATTCTGTTCAAGAGCGTGTACCACTTGGTGTTCTCATCATACTGTGTATGGAGTGAGAAATATGCCTCCATAGCGAGAAGCTATCACCTGGCGTCCTCTACATTTCCACTAAACTTCTTGGAGAGTGCAGCTTTAATCTCGGGCATGTCTTCGTCATCAGAGTCTAAATCCAGTTGGGTCCTTCTAGTGACACTGCTGAGGTCCAATGGCTGGGTTGTGTCTCTGGTAAAGAGCTCTTCCTTGTCTGAGGGTGGGTCTACGACAATCGGTTCCGATTGTGACAGAGGGGAAGGATCTACCAATGGGGTTGTGGAATGCAAGCGGAGAGCACCTGGAAAACCTGGCGATCTGGACAGTGGGGGAGATGGATGGGCAGCTGGGTCGGGGAAGCGAGATGACCCTGGGATTCTCCTTGATGAAGATGTTTTGGAGTGTGGGTAGAAGCACGTGTTGGCATAACTTCTTCTTCCAAGTCAGACCCTAAAAGGGCTGAGAGATTGATGTGGCAGATGGTTTCAACCCAGGGTGACTACCTCTGTAGTCGTCGTCTGAACCTTCAGTTGATGATGAATTGCGAAGACACAATGGTACTTCACAGTTTAAAACCTTGATTTTTTGTTATGCCGACTAGGTGTGTGTGACAAGTGACATGACCGTGTTCCATTCCCTACCACAGGCGATGTGGTCAAACAGGTCTCTTCCTCTATACGGACAGAACCTAGCCTAGGGTGGAGTGTCCTAGCGCTCTAGTGCCAGAGGGATGCTCCTATGGCGAACTGCCCCAACAGTGTCAGTGTTCTGTGGATAGGCAGCAGGAGAAGGCATTGATGATCAGGAAGATCAAAAGTGCAAGAGCAGAGATGACTTCCAACTCAAAGCGTGTTAGGCATTTAGTGAAGTGAGCAGAACTAAATAACCAGACACGGTATATTGTGTAGATCAAGGTTAGAGATACATAAGGGGTCAGAAGCCGCTATATATAGGTTTGTATGTAATTTTGGGGAGGCTTCTATAAACCATAAATAGGCATACTGTATCAGGCTGAGATGTGATCGGGGAAATCGGGAGATATGAGGCTATGCGCAAAAGAGCATAGCCGAGAAGGAATGGTCTGAGAGAATATCAAATGAGAAAGGGAAAGGTCCGTACCACTGCCTTGCACAGCCATGGTGGCAGTGGTCATTGCCTCTACACTGCCTAGAAGGCAGTGTCGTCCAATGCCAGTGCTTGGGGATTGCCGTTCCAAAGGAAGGTGCTGGAGTCGAGAAGTAGATCGTCCCAGAGCCCAGGGGAGAGTGGGGGCGTTGGTAGGGGAAAAGGTAGTCCCCCTTCTCCAACCGTAACACAATGCCTCTCAGAACTCTTTTTGTGAGCAACTATTGCCCTTGGGATTCGAGTTATTTCCGATTCTGGTTATGGACTTGCTGCATGAATTCAAGCTTGGCATCCTGAAGTCCGTTCTGAAACACCTGCTCTGGATAATACATATCGTCGACCCCTGTAGGATTGACACACTCAATAAACAGTGAGGTCTACTACCCTCCAGTAAACATGTCACTGACAGGCATTCCGATAGATTTACACAAATTTCTCCGTTTGGTCTGAGGACAATCTGTCGTTTCCCTCCAGATGTGGCCAACACGAGCCAGCGACCTGGATGGTTTTTTGAGCAGGTACTCCAGGTATTGTCTTTTGGGTGATTGCAGGGTGGCTTGCAGTGCTCATGAGGTTCTACTAGTGTTCCATCCCTGTTTTTGAAGAGCTCTTTCCTCCTGCCTACAACTCATCCATTCAACACCTTCTTTTTCGACTATCCAAATGGCATGCATTGGCGAAGCTTTGAATTCACACTGATGATTCCCTGGCACTTCTCCAGCAGTTCTTACGATGTCTAGGCGATCAGTTGTGCCACTTTCAAGAAGAGACATGCGCCGCCTTCCACACTTGGGAACTACCTACAGAAGCTGCTCAACAGCAGAGGAGGGAAATGGCCAAGCACAGTACTGGCCGTCGAAAGAAAGAACCATATTCGGCCTCACTCCCGAAGACATTTAACCTCCAAACATACAAGTTTCATTCCCTTGGCGACTACATCAGAATGATCTGGATGTTTGGCATGACTGACTCCTTCACCACCCAAGTCATGCATCAACTTGTTTATTTTCATGTTAGAATATACTACTGACATCACTTCTGCCTGGTGGTGTCAGCTGTTTGCAGGAGATGTTGGAGGTGCTCTGGGTTCGTTGGCTAGGTGTTGATCCAAATCACAAGTGGGGATTCAGGCAGTATGCACTCCCAAAGGTAGGTTTCGTGCCCAATGATGGAGATACCCCTGCATTTGGGTTTTTGGATCCATCTCTAGTGATCCGTGGGTGTCACCTCATCCCAGCATTCATAGACAGGCATACTGATCAACTCTTACCAAAGGGCACATCAGTAGCTAGACTGTCGGGTTACACTAATGATTGGGCGGGATTCTATGTAAACATGTGGGTTTTATTTCATTCATCATATTAACCTAAAATATGCTAACAGAATTAGTTTTGCCGACCGAGACATGTTTGCACACTATGCAGTGATTGGCGTGGGTCATAATGCTGGTATTTAGCAAGACATGTATATGGGTTGCTTGATGACAACTTACCCACCACAAACGAAGAAGAGGGTGGCATAGAGATGGAAGAGCTTGATTCTTTGAGTGGAGTGATCCCGAATGACAAGGAAGTTGACGAACAGGATGAGGTTGAGGTGGAGAATGGAGATGAGGACGAGGCTAGTGATGCCAGCAACGATAGCAGGAGTGACTCTGATAACAATGACTATGACACTCATTTCTAGCACAACTTTAACACATCCGACTAGCTTACATGTTCTTGGAGGATTCTATTTATATTGCCCACCAAAATAAGCATAGTCGTGTCAGGCAGTGTGGCACCACAATATTCAAATCTCTGCTTTGGCAGATGCTCATCAAGTGAGAGTGGGTGATGATTAGTGTGACAAGAACCAACTTCACTATCTCAAGAACTACTGCATTATTTTCACTGGTTCAACTTCAAAACTATAGTACAAAAACTTATAATTGTGAACTAAAATGGTGAAAGTGTTGTGTATTGGTGGGTGGCCAACTTGGTGGTAAGCAGTGGCCGAATCACCATAGTTTGAATCCACTTGTTGGTTACTATTTTTTGTTTCACCATGATCTTCTCATATTCCACACCAATGCTCAATGCTCATTTCCTGCCCTCACCAACCTCATCAACACTCCCTCAAGGCTTCACTTGGGACTCAAGCTCAGTCCCCGCCTTCGCTGACCCCAGGCTCCACTGCCATTCGTCAAGACCTTGTCCCGACGAAGACCCCTCCCTCCCGCAGCCCAGGCTCCTTCTGAGTTGGCTATGTGTTGCTCAAACATTTCTCTTGCAATCAGACTTTGTGTCATGCAGAGACCACTTTTGGACTTTGTATCCATCGAGTTGTCCTGATGCCACCTCGTATCGCGCATCAGTGGGGTTGAAGATTTGTTGAAGTGTTTCTCCCCTTTTTAATTCATATTGAACGACCAAGAGATCTCTCCAGTTTACAAAGAAGTATGTACCCCTGTTCATATAACATAACAGTACTAATCACAATCCTATGGTAAGCTGCAATAGTTATATTGATCATGGCCACTGCTGTGTCCAGATATGCCCCTCAAACCCAGGCTGACGATGATAAGTCTTGTTGAACTGTCTCTGTAGTACTAAGCTTACTTGGCACACAAGCTACTTTCAACTGCCTCGATGCCAAATCTATCGCTTGCAACAGCGACAGCACGACCATTTACACCTCTCTGAACATGTCTTTCGTCCCCGAACCCTATGATGGCAACAAAGAATTGCATGCTCATGCAGATGGGTGGTTTGGGCCCATCGATTGTTTCCAGTGGCCTCAAGTCCATTGCAAGGAATATGAATATGCCATCTGCATACCTCGAAGTGAATGTCACCCTTCCCCCAACCCGCTCTCCTGGGCATGATATCACCCTTCCCTTGAAGATTTCGAGGCCCTCCCCCACATCGCCTTCCTTGTTGGCTGATTGAACCAGGACAAAGCAGTGGGTGTCGCCTTGTTGCACCAGATCGCCATCGTACGGTACAACAACTGGAAAAAAACACATGGGGACAAGAAGGACATCATCGGTCAGCTTTTCACAGCTTTCGACCATGATCTCATGCTCCTCTTCAACCACCCTCTCACATTCCATGATATCGTCATATTCATGGCTCAAATTCAATGTTGTTTTTTGGACATCATGGCATCTCTCGATTACATCCACTATGTCCTCCCCGTCTTCCACCCGTCTTCCACCCCTCCTCCCATCCGCTCTGATTGGATGGGCTGTTTTACTGCAGACACCAGACTCTGCAATGAGCTATTCTGTGCGGGTGTGCCAGTATGGCTAATCTGGCACAAAGTCACCATCACTCCCCAAACTATAATTGAAAAATCAATGAGGTACACATTTCCCGACCACATCATCCACAGCATGTACTCTGAAGGCAGGAAACCTGCCCGTCCTTTCAACTGCCTTTATCGCAGTCCCAGCAGTTTACCTCGTCATATCCACACCCGCCACCCCTACACAGCTACAATCAAGTCCAGCGTCTCTGTCTCTCAACCTTCATCTTCCCAGACCCACACTTCCAGCCACGTAGGCAGTGCGCCCACTCAAGCACAGACAAGAAGAGCTGCACAAAAGGAGCACGCTTGTCCCAAGCCTCACAAGCCAAGTAAGTGATTTGTGATGCATCATACGTCAGGTGATGACTGACGTACCGTGGAGGTGGTAACACCAGGGGCCGCAACAAATGGGAAGAGTTATGCATGCCTGACATGCCAGAGCCTTTCACAGCTTGGGAGAATGCCATAAAGCGTGTGGATAAAGACCCGTCCAGGGTGAAGAAGGGCATCGTGGACCAGGCCTATCGCATCCCAGAACCAGCCATGCTCATCTCAGGACAGACTCCCAAATGCTGCCAATTATTTATGACAAACTGGTTGGCAATTTGCCCGCTCTGGATCAGTCGCCTCGACCACGACCCTCCTGCTCGATTTCCTGTCCCCCAGCTGTGGAGGGAGGTACTCCATAAAGCGCCATCCAAGGACAAACTTACTGCTGCACCCAAAAGCAGTGTGGTAATAAAACTGCCAAGGGTCACAAGATGGCCGTGCTGGAGATTTTCAGCGACATCACAGTGGCCATGGTGCAGGGCTCCACTTTTGCACCCTTGGAAACTGTGGAATGGCACAGCAAGTATATTCCGATTGCATCCCTTACCAATCTGCCACCCCACCTCATCAGAGCAATCTTGTGGGAAATTTACGAGATTGGCTGGCACTACAAGCTGTGCGCCGTTGACCAAGCCCTTCACCCTCATTTGTGGGCAGAACATCACACCAAACGTCGCAGCTTCATACATGCCATCTTCCCTGGCAGTTCGGGTCTGGTGTTGTGGTCTGAGCCTTTGCCATCCAAGCATGGGGATCTTGGGCTGACGGACTCCTTTGCTGACAACGTCCATGTCCTGCGCAGTTTCTGTATGCTTCTCTCCACCTGGCCTGGTGCCCACCCATCGTTTGCATGTATTCCTTCTTTTAATCAACAATCCAAGCAAGCGCAGGCCTTTGAGATCATGAGTCAGGCTTGCCAATTCTATGTACAGACTTTCTTTGATCATTTCAGCCATCCCCCTCTACTCCCCCATCACTTTCCCCTTGAGTACCATGAATAGTGTCAGTTCCCTTTCTGGCCACCATCCCCACTCCCCCCCCCCCCCCCAACTATTGTATTTGGTTTTGCTGTATGAATCAAATAATGTCTTTCATGTGTGGAATTTAGGGCCCTCTGCCTTTACTTCACGATGCAATATGGTTGGCAGCTCTCATGATTTCTATGACCCACATCAGTGACCGGTCATGTCCCCGGCTCTTTCTAACTCTTCACTTACAGATCTGCCTTGTTGGTGTCCTATTTATGTTATGTCACTCTAGGTATGTAATTATATTTCAGGTCGTTCTGATACCTCAATTGTGTAGAGGCGGAAGAGCTTGATTCTTTGAGTGGAGTGGTCCTGAACAACAAGGAAGTTAATGAACAGGATAAGATCGAGGAGACGAGGATGAGGCTAGTGACGACAGCGACGACAGCAGGAGCAACTCTGATGACAATGACTGACACTCATTTCTAGCACAACCTACTTTACACCTGACTAGCTTACATGTTCTCAGAGGATTTGAACTATAGTGGTAAATTTTATTTATATTGCCTACTAAAATAAGCATTGCGCACATGCCCACAAGACATGCAGGAGATGCAATCCTGAAATAATGTCAACACCTCGGAAGGGCTTCTAAGCCCTTGCAATTCACCCACCATATTGTCTAATGTTATCAACATTGAGGTTGGTGAACAAGTGTTGTATCAAAGCCTCACCATATTATACACTTTGTGTGAATGTTATCTGCCTGTCATTATTTGGTTATCATAGTAAGAAGGTCTTACAAGCACTTATATGGCCTTGCTCAGGCGCCCATTGTTGTGTGACATGGATCACATTCAACTAGGGTGGTCGTCGTGATGGTAATGCATTAGGTTTTGGGGGGTCCCAACCTTATGCATTATGAGCATATCAACTGTACATTCAAGTAAGACGTATGGAGAGTATAGGGAATTATATCTTAGACAAGCTCAACATACCTCTGACACACCGCAAGTGAGCATTTTTGCATTTAAATAAGTTCAGACTTGACCCAATTCCCCCAATTCAAGGATGGGGTTCCACACACCCCCCTTCTGTAGCGTACAACACCTACATTTGCATGTGCAGGCCCTGCCCTATATCTCATTTGTGCGACAGCTCAAGTATCCCGTCGCGAGAGGCTTTGGAACGTTTGACAAGGGCTTCAGCTGGTTTTCCGAAGTGGGTCAGACCATTCGGATCCTGGACAACGGTTCGACCATTGGAATCTTCCCCTGTTGATTGTGCCATCCTCTTTCGAATAACACTCCGGTCATCCTTTCACATCTACGCCAATTTACGATTTGATCCGAGCGGCTTCTCCCTTGGTTTATATATACGTGTTTATCTTTTATGAAGAAAGGTAGCCTCACTGCACTCGGACTACCCTAGCGCGAGACGCCCTTGCAGACGACCAGTAGAGCTCTGTCGGTTTTCGAGTCCCCCTGACAAGCAAGACAACCTCGTTCATGTGGTTGCAGCCACTTGTCTGCCATGGCAAAGTGACCAATACTAATATTATCCATCCACCCAGCTAGTCGATCGGGAACGATTCCACATTCTTGGTATCCCATTCCTGAATAATCC
>JBBPSM010000116.1:0-23337 GCA_038093595.1 Butyriboletus regius
CAAGGGGGTAAGGGCCGATGTATCTGCCTTTCACAATTTCCTTATGCACAATCTCATCAAATTGAGAAGCGTATAAAAACAGAGTAGTGCTATTCGGGGAGGATTGTACATGGGATATGTCCAGATATCCTACAATGAAACCATGTCGAAGACTGTTTGGGATGTAATGGAAGTGTTCTGTGAGACCTGCTTGCTGCAACGCTTGCATCCACTCTTCCTCTCTATATGGCGTTTGTCGCTGGAGCCTTTTGCACAGGAGGGCATTTGCTAGCTCCGTATGTAGTCACACTGCATCCTGAGCAGAGGTGCATGTTGTCGTGTTTTTCTGAGCAACCTGCTTCTCTTTGCCACTGGCTGCATAGTAGGGCACCTCCATCTCTGGTCCAAATTGCTTTGTTGACTCGTTCACTGAAGGTGTTGAATTGGTTGTCCCAAGTTCATTTGGCCATGCAGCATATGACCATGTGTTTGTGACGGCCAAGACATATGGCGCAGATGGGTAGGATAATGGTAGCAAAGAAGTTCATGCAAACTCCAGTGCTGGTGGACAATTCAGCTCAAAAGGTGCGCAATTTTTTGGATAGTGATGTGTCCGCTGCATCTCTGGAGGGCGGCGACATCGGTCTCTTGGAGAGACTGTTGTTGTGCAAGTAAGTGGGTTTATGTGACCCTGTCGAGGATGGAAGCAAGTTGTAGTTTGTATTATCTCTGGCCTAAGAACGTTAGGAATGGGCCACAGTGTGAAGCATCCTGTTTCAGAGGGATGAAAAGTGAAACGATCACTCGTGCTACCTGTGATATTTATTCTATTCCTTCCTACACTTTTGCACTACCTCTACCATAGTCCCCCAGCGTAGCCTCCATCCTATGCTACCATACACCTTTCATATTCCCAAGTTACCTCTCATAGCCTACCCCCTACAATCTACTTGCTATCCTTCGCCCATTCCCCAACTACCATTGTAGTCGCCATCCTACAATACCTAGTATCCTATATCGCCTTTCCCCAATGCCTAGTCGTATACGCCCCCATATGACATCTCCTATACCATTGTATTCCCCCACCTACCAACCTCCATCCTATCCTAACATATGAATACCCCATCTAATCCCTAAGTGGTACCGCATCCATATCGCCCACTACCTATTACTTGAATCCTCATCCTACTAGTTGCATCCGCCCCACCAATGCAACACCATCCATAGTACTCCTCCGATACTATATCCTTTACCTATTGTATCCGCCACCATATGATAACAAGTAGCCTCACGGCTATCCCTGGTCCCTCATGTGACCCTAAACTGTGTACAAGGCCCACATGCCTATAAACTGCACCGGGCATGCTGCTTTGTGCTGCTCTAAGTCTCGTGATGACTCTAACTCACGTTTCCCCCGATGCTTCGCTAATGGCTTACATCATTATGCTTATATCTCAAGTACTAATTAAGCCTACGCTAGATTATACCATTGGATCTTACGATCCCTTGCCCAAGACAGGATCCATCCCCCGATGCAATCTTATCTCGATACCCGATCTAACAGATCATATATGCAGCGCCTCTCGTGCTTCCATTCTTCTTTCATTTTATCTTTCATTCTAATCTATTAACCTTTCACAACGTAGCCGCGCCTCATGCGCTCTGGACTACCATTTCACTTACATGTGCTTAGTATGTGCATCTGATTCCATCTAAGCCTCTTTTGCTATTGGACTAACATTTCCCTCGTTCCTATGATGTCATACCCTGTACCCTACAACGTCATAGCATAGCATGGTCTGTGCACCAAGGATAAGCCTATATAAGTAGTTAGTAGTTAACACTTGTATTCCTTAGTCTTGAAATTGCCTTTCTCTCTCTCACACATTGCCTTGGTTGGCAATGCTTGAGATATTAGGTCTAAGTTTTGTCTTTGTCTCATTGATATTCCTTTCAGAAAGGCAGGATTACGACATACTGGAAGTGGAGAAGAAAGAAGTGGGCGAGATGATGACATGCCCATAGTGATATCCACATTTGGTTAAGCAAGACCAAATGGATAGTAAGAGGCCCGCATCCCGGTAGTGGCCGTATGGGTGTTTAAACCTGCATATGGGTCCTGTTACGGTTAACGAGGGGGTACTACCTTTTTCCCTACCCACTCCACCGCTCTCCCCGGGTCTCTGGGATGACCAATTCTTCAACACCAGCAATCTCCTTTGGGATGGCAATCTCCCTACTCCGGCACTGGACGACACTGCCTTTTAGGCAGTGTAGAGGCAATGGCCACTGCCATTATGGCTGCGCAAGGCAGTGGTGTGGACCTTTCCGTTTTCTATTTGACATTTCTTTTGGACCATTCCTCCTCAGCTATGCTCTCTCGCGCATAGCCTTGTATCTCCCGATTCCCCCGATCCCATCTCGGCTGTATATAGTATGCCTATTTATGGTCTCTAGAAGCCTCCCCTAAATTACCTAAAACCTATATATAGAGGCTTCTCATCTCTATATAAACTCTAACCTTGATCTACACAATATACTGTGTATTGGTCATTCAATTCTGCTCGCTTCGCTCTACCGCCTCACCTGCTCAGAGTTGGAAGTCATCTCCGCTGTTGCACTGTTGATATTCTTGATCATCAGCACTCCCTTTTGCTGCTTGTCTGCAGAACACTGACACCATCGGGGCAGTTCGCCACAAGAGCATCGTCATTGACATTAGAGCGCTAGGACCCTTTGTGCCTAGGCTAGGTTCTGTTGATCCCTCTGGTATTAGAATGCTAGGATCCTCCATCCTAGACTAGGTTCTGCCCATATAGAGGAAGAAACCTGTTTGACCACATCACCTGTGGTAGGGAATGGAACATGGTCATGTCACTTGTTACGCATGCCTAGTTGGTGTAACAAAAGATCCAGGTTTTAAACTGTGAAGTACCATCACGTCTTCACTATCCATCATCAACTGAAGGTTCAGACGATGACTACAGAGGTAGTCACTCCAGGTCGAAACCATCCGCCACATCAATCTCTCAGCCCTTTTAGGGTCTGACTCAGAAGATGAAGCTACCCCAACATGTGCTTCTATCCCATACTCCGAAACGTCTTCATCAAGAAGAATCCCAGGGTCATCTCGCTTCCCTGACCCAGCAGCCCATCCATCTCCCCCACCGTCCAGATCGCCAGGTTTTCCAGGTGCTCTCCACTCACACTCCACAACTCCATCAGTAGAACCTTCTCATCTGCTGCAATTGGAACCAATTGTCGTAGACCCACCCTCAGACGAGGAAGAGATCTTTACTGGAGACACAACCCAGCCAGTGGACCTCAGCGGCGTCAATAGAAGGACCCAACAGGATTTAGACTCAGACGATGAAGACATGCCCGAGATCAAAGCAGCACTCCCCAAGGAGTTTAGTGGAAACGTAGAGGACGCCAGGCAATGGCTCCTTGCTATGGAGGCGTACTTCTCGCTCCATACACAGTATGACGAGAATGCCAAGTGGTATATGCTCTTGAACAGGATGTCCAAGGGATGAGAAAGGGCCTTCGCAGAGGCCTGGCACATGAAGCTTGCTGATGCAGCTGTGCTGAACGGAGACAAGACCTATACAAAGATAAAGGAGGCATTCATGACAACCTTCTCCCCCCACAACCCCAAGGACATGGCTAAAGCTGAGATCTCGAACATGACCCAAGGAAAATCATCATTCAATGATTTCCCATCTCGCTTTGCCCTCCTTGCCATATGAACAGGAGCAATGGAAATGTCAACTATTGCCAAGTGGTTCCTCCATGCTGTGGATCCATGAATTCTTCAACAACTCGTCAATTGTGGAATTTTGGACACCACAACCTCAATCGAGCAGATCTACGACAAGGCATCTGCTATCAAAACAGGATTCCAAAGAATGAAAGCAATCCAACGAGGGACCTCCACACACTGCGGGGGAGTAAGGAGTTCCAGGGATCCCAATGCCATGGACGTCGACCAACTCACCCTAGATCCCCCCACCTGTGCTCACTTAATGCGAGAAAATAGATGCTTTGTCTGCCAGAAGACTGGGTGCTCCACCAGAAACCATCCAGGGTATGTGCCCAACAACCACAGAAAGAAACCCTCGACGGCTTACACCCGAACCATCACCACCACCACCACCAAGAAACCGCTTGGGGCAGT
The DNA here is from genome assembly GCA_038093595.1 of Butyriboletus regius. NCBI lineage: Eukaryota > Fungi > Basidiomycota > Agaricomycetes > Boletales > Boletaceae > Butyriboletus > Butyriboletus regius. The sequence goes on from JBBPSM010000116.1 coordinate 4,157, forward strand.
TCCACACACGTGCAATGGGGGCAGCCCATCAGAACCCTTGGACAGGTACATAGCCGGTCTTGTCAAGAACAAGGGGAAGGACACGGTCCTTTGGACATTGCGTCAGAGCTTTGACACCAGGCTTGACGAACATGGAGACCCACTGGACATGGGTATGGAGTCAGATGAACAGGCCGCAAATGAATGGGATGAGGCTATCAATGAGTGCTCACTAGATCTCATCTTTCCTATATCTCTTTCCACTGAATCACATTTTTAAATGGAGGAGGTAAACCAACGTTACCTTCCTCCTACACGATAGCCCCTGTATTTATTTCTGGATTGAAAAACAATTCTATTTGTATCCCCCTAAGGATCTGGAAACCAGGGAAATTTGTTGGCAAAAATGTGCTTCTCAACAGTGGAGCCACTGGTTGTTTCATCTCACGAAAACTGGTGGCACGGCTACAACTACCAGTCCATGAATTGGAACATCCAATCCGAGCATGGAACGTGGATGGTACCCAGAATCAATCTGGACAGATTCGGTTCAAGACGACGATTGTCTTGAACTATGGTGGACTAATGGAGTGGCAGGACCTCCTAGTCCTGGAATACAGCAAGGATGATATCATCCTAGGACTCCCTTGGCTATGGGCCATCAACCCGGAAATTGACTGGAAAAGTGGACGGGTAACAATAGCACCGTCGCACTATCGGTACATGACAGGAGACACCCCTGGTACCATTGAACAGAGATACCTGCTGAGGTATCTAGGCCATGACGAAATGGCCCATATAGAGGACGAGATCCATCTAGCGACTCGGTCCTGGGAACCCATGCAATGGGCAGGGTTCATCAATGTGCACGGAGGAATAGGGCTGGACTGTATGCTCAAGAGAGCTACTCTCTCAATGGCCATGGCTCAACAGGCGCACAAGACGAAGGTTTCACTCCCAAAAGCCTTCGAGAACTACAAGAACGTCTTCGTGGAGAAGACGAATATGAAACTACCACCCTCCCAACCATATGATCACACCATCGAGCTTAAAGACTCGTTTGCCCCAAATGAGCCAAAGCCTACCCCCTGAACCCTGTAGAACAAGAAGCCTGCAAGGAGTTCATTACAGAACATCTAGAGACAGGGAAGATCTCTCCATCAAATCTCCCCAAGCTGCCCCCTTCTTTTTTGTCCAAAAGAAGAATGGGAAACTCCGACCTTGCCAGGACTACCGGTACCTGAATAGCCACACCATCAAGAACATGTACCCTCTCCCCTTAATCTCTGACCTTGTGGACAAATTAAAGGGATCATCGATCTTCACCAAGTTCGACGTACAATGGGGCTATAACAACGTATTAATCACACCAGAAGATCGCTGGAAGACCGCCTTCCTCACCCCGCTCGGCTTATTTGAGCCAAATGTCATGTTCTTTGGGATGTGTAACTCCCTGGCAATGTTCCAGGCCTTCATGGACGACCTGTTTGGCAATTACATCGCAGGACGATCTGTTGATTCACTCAACCAATCAGGAGACCCACGATGAAAGGACACGGAAGGTCCTAGAACGCTTCCGACAACATGAGATGTACCTCAAGCTGGAGAAATGCACTTTCTCGGCAGAAGAGGTAGAGTATTTGGGTATGATCGTAGGGAAGAATGGGGTCTGCATGGGCCCAACCAAACTCAAGGTCATCAAAGAATGGAAACCACCCATTAACATGAAGGATGTCCGCTCCTTCATCAGCTTCTGCAATTTCTACAGGAAATTCATCCCCTCCTTCTCCGATATCACGCGTCCACTGTTGGTGTTACGCCGACTAGGCGTGCATAACAAGTGACATGACCGTGTTCCGTTCCCTACCACAGGTGATGTGGTCAAACAGGTCTCTTCCTCTATACAGGCAGAACCTAGCCTAGGGTGGAGTGCCCTAACGCTCTAGTGCCAGAGGGAATGCTCTTGTGGTGAACTGCCCCGACGGTGTCAGCATTCTACAGACAAGCAGCAGAAAGGGGTGCTGATGATCAGGAAGATCAGAAGCGCAATGGTGGAGATGACTTCCAGCTCTTAGAGTGATCGAGAGCGAAGCGAGCGGAACATGATGACCAAACATGGTGAATTGTGTAGATCAAGGTTAGAGTTTACATGGAGAAGAGAAGCCTCTATATATAGGTTTGTATGTAATTTAGGGGAGGCTTCCTGAGACCATAAATAGGCATACTACAAGCGGTTAAGATGGGATCAGGGAATCTGGAGATACAAGGCTATGCATGAGAGAGCATAGCCGAGGAGGAATGGTCTGAAGATATATCAAATAGAAAATAAGGGAAAGTCCATGCCACTGCCTTGCGCAGCTGTGATGGCAGTGGCCAATGCCTCACACTGCCTAGAAGGCAGTGTCGTCCAGTGCTGGAGTAGGGAGATTGCCATCCCAAGGGAGATTGCCGGTGTCAAAAAAGAGGTCATCCCAGAGGCCTGGGGAGAGGGGAGGAGTGGGTAGGGAAAAAGGTAGTACCCCCTTGTTATCCATAACATTATCCTCCTCATAGTCTTGAAGTTCCATCTCAAGAGCTTCAATCCCCATTGTTGATGAGGTAGTTGGAAAGATCCCAGGAGTTGTTGGGGAGGTCGTTGCGGAGACAGACCTGCCAGGAATGTCTGAGTTGGTGGCAGGTGCTACAGCGTCGTTGGGGGCAATGATACTGAGGATGTCCCGGGGCAACCATGTTGCAGAAGGGGCAATGGTATCAAGGGCATTCTGTGTGGAGATGTCCGGGTTGGTGACACTCGTAGCATATCCTGCCAGGAGTGGGATCTTGAGAGGTGGGGGTAGTGACGGTGGGTACGTCCATGGCATTGGGATGATCATCCACTGGGGGTATGCCATTTGGGCGGACAAAGGGGTTCCGGGATTGAAGAATGGGAACGGCGGGAGCTGGAGGGCTCCGCGTTGCAGAGTCTCCCAATGAGGGGGGAATAGGGTCAGCAGGGGAAGCAGGTGGTGGACGTGAGGGGAGGCCGGCTGAGAATACCATGGCACCTTGTCGGTGTAGGCATCTGGTTGGACCTGAAAGGGGCCATTCGACAGGAGTGAGGATGGGCTGGGTTGGTACAGGGGTGGCTGGTCTGCTGCTGCGGACGGTGGCGGTGGAGTTGGTGTCTGTGGTGGGGGTATCTCTGTCGACAGGGATTCCGTTTGGTCATCTAATTGGCATTGTAGGGAGCTGATCAGCTCCGTCAAAGCCAAGACTTCCACGGAGACCTTCTCTAGAGGGCTCAGCGACAGAGGGATAGCTTCTGGTTGGACAGGTGGGGGTGGTGGCATTACGAGGGGCAAAGAAAAATGTATGCACCACTTGGGTGAGCGAGAAGAGGACAGGAGCGAGGTGTTATTCAAGGTGTCAGAAGGGGAGGAGAGAAACGGAGAAATTGAACCCCTCATTGTTGAGGTAGTCCAGGATGGTCTCATGTATCTGCAAAAGGAGCGTCGTTAGGTGTGTCTCTCCGGGGCGATAGGTACCTGTCTCGCTCCAGGGGGGCCAGGTGAGAATGGTTTGAAGGGCACCATACATCCCGAATAGCTCAATGAGCTGGGTGATGCTGGGGTTGCAGAGAACAAAAGGAATGGACCTAAGGGCGGCAAGGGAGTCTCTGTCCTCCAAGAGCCTGGCATAGTAAATGCGCCGGGTGTAGGGAGGGAGACGTTGGAGGCGTTCTGAGAGGGGAAGGGGTGCATCGGTGTAGGACATCTACCAGGAGTAATGATACAGGCAACCGTTTATAGGGCAGAAGCACTGGTGCTCCCGGGCGTGTTTAGGAATGTCGAGGTCGGTGTAACGTACTTGAAGTCTAGCCTGGGTGAGAGCGGCAGAAACGCAGGAGATGGTGATAAGAAGTGAGGTGAGATCTTGCTTTGGCATTAGAACACTGTTAGAGTTTATGCCGGCTTTTATACTCCTTTAGCGTTGTCTTGGCGTTTCCTAGATTGGACTTGGGTTCCCAAGTCCGCTCTGCGGCGGTGTATCCTTTCCAGTGTACGAGGTACTGCCTTTAACCTTTCGAATCCCGATGATTGATGATGGATTTGATTTCATATTCCTCTTCCACTCCGATTTGTTCCGGAGGGGGTCGGGTGAAGTTGGGTCCATGTTCTGGCGTTTTCTGGTACAGGGAAAGTAGGGACACGTGGAACACATTGTGGATTCTCCATTGGGCGGGTAGCTTTAACTGGAAGGCTACAGCCGATACTACCTTCATGATCTCGAAGGGACCAGTGTGCTTTTGGGAGAGCTTTTGTGAGGGTACTTGGAGCTTTAGGTTTCTGGTCTCAAGCCAGACCTTGTCTCCGATCTTTCATGGCTTGAAGTGAGAGAACGTCCTCTCCTTCATCCGTTGTTGTGCTAGCATGTGGGCTGCTTGCGCTTCTTTCCGAGCGTCTTCCATGCTAGAGAGTCTCTATTCTATTGCTGGGAGAAAGGTATGTCCGAGGGGTGGATAAGACCGGGATTCATATCCGAGGATCAAGGAGAAGGGGGATTTGCTGGTAACCGAATGAGCGGTGGAGTTGTGTGCAAATTCTGCCATAGGCAGCAATTCTAGCCACTTGTAGGGTTGTCCTTCACAGAAGATCCATAGATAGGTCTCCAATTCCTGGTTGTATTGTTCTGTTTCTCCGTCTGTTTGTGGGTGGTAGGCCATTGACAGGGCTACGTCATACTGTAGTAGTCTGGCCAGCTCTCTAGCAAATGCTGAAGTGAATTGTGGTCCTCGATCGGACACTAATTTGTCGTGTAGTCCGTATTGTGGGAAGACCTTTTCAAAGAAAAGATGGGCTATTCCAGCCACGTCCACCATTTTCGAGCAAGGAGCGAGAATTATCCCCTTACTTGTTACAAACTCATTTTCATTTATTCTTTTTCGCATCACGTGACCGTGTGAATGTCACATGACTAATCACATGATCCCTCTAGACCAGCCTATTTCTTCAGACTTCTCGGCCGCTCTAACACCCTTACTTTTAATTTCCGTCAGAGTCTAGAATGACCTAGACCTATGACATCATTTCCTATCTATGATATCATACCCTAGACCCTATTGTACCTGACGCACAGACCAGTAGTCAATATGTACAAACACCATATAGTAGTATATAAGACCGAATGCCAACGCCCCAAGAACTCTAGTCAAGTTCTTGTTGGATTTCCCCATCATCCTCTTTTCTCTATAAGCAAGTCTAGTAGTTGTGCAGATCGAGTCCTTTCTTAGGATTTGGGTCGGCAACATTACTAAGGCCATGGTTGACCACGACCATAACTGAGTCAAAATCCCCAACAGGGGGTAGGTTGGTGATTAAATCCACCGAAAGATTCTGGAATGGGTGGCATCCTTCGAAGGCTAATGGGGTGACCAGGGGAACCGTGGAGTGGGTTTGAACTTTATTAGACTGGCAAACAGTGCAGCCTTGGATGAATTTCCAGACAAATGTAGAGAGACCGGGCCACCAATAATCTTTGGAGAGCAGTGCCACCGTGCAAAGGTGGCCACCGTGCCCTCCCTCAAGAGATTCATGGGTGGAGGCGACGAGGTCTTTCTGTGCTGGTCCTGGGATATATAACTGACCTTTAAAGTAAAGGCAATCTTCCAAAAAGTTCCAATCGGCGGGGGAGAATCTGGAGAAAAGAGGTTCTTCCTTTTCCATTGCGTGAAGTGCGGAGATCACTAGGGGATCTGATCGTGTGGAATCGCTGATCTTCTGCGAGAGGGCTAAATCAATTGCCCTGACCTGATGATCAAACACATTGGAGGGGAGGATCTGAACATCTTCATTATCCTAGGTGTCAATTTCATCACGACGCGAGAGTGCATCGGCTGGTGCCATTTGCGTGCCTGGTATTCCATATCGAAATCCTGTAAGAACAGGAGCCACCTGGCCTGTCATCGTGACAGCTTTCGAGGTTCCTTGAAGTAAGTGAGGTTTTTATGGTCCGTTAAGACAACCACGGGATGTGGAGACCAGAGCAGGTATTGTCTCCACTCCTCCAACCCACATATGACAGCCAAAAGTTCCCTGTCATATATGTCGTAGTTTCTCTCTGCTGGAGAGAACGTCTGGAAAAGATATCCACATAGGCGCAAGTCCCCGTTGGAATCAGATTGCATGAGGACTGCTTCCGAAGCAGTCAATGAGTCATCAGTCATGAGGGTAAAGGGTCTTGTCATATCGGGGAAGGCTAGCACCAGTTCTCTAGTGAAGGCATGTTGCAATTTTTGGAAGGCGTTCTCCTGGGTTTCGCCCCAGCACCAAGTGGTGGTGCTCTTGGTAAGGTCCAGTAATGGCCATGCGATGTCAGAGAAGGAGGGGATGAATTTCCTGTAGAAATTGCAAAAGCTGATAAAGGAGCAGACATCTGTCATGTTAACGGGTGGTTTCCATTCTTTGATGGCCTTGAGTTTGGTTGGGTCCATGCGGACCCCGTTCTTCCCTACGATCATTCCCAGATACTCTACCTCTTCTGCCAAAAAGGTGCACTTCTCCAGCTTGAGGTACATCTCATGTTGTCGGAAGCATTCGAGGACCTTCCACGTCCTTTCATCATGGATCTCCTAATCTGTTGAGTGGATCAACAGGTCATTCATGTAGATCACCAGCCATCCTTCTGTGATATAATTGCCAAAAAGGTTGTCGATGAAGACCTGGAACGTTGCTGGGGAGTTACACATTCCAAAGAACATCACATTTGGTTCAAATAGGCCAAGCAGGGTGAGGAAGGCAGCCTTCCAGCGATCTTCCGGTTTTATTAACACATTGTTATAGCCCCATCGTACGTCGAACTTGGTGAAGATTGACGATCCCTTTAATTTGTCCACGAGGTCAGAAATTAAGGGGAGGGGGTATGCGTTCTTGATGGTGTGGCTATTCAAGTACCGGTAGTCCTGGCAGGGTCAGAGTTTCCCATCCTTCTTTTGGACAAAAAAGAAGGGTGTGGCTTGGGGAGATTTGGATGGGAAGATCTTCCCAGTCTCCAGATGTTCTTTGATGAACTCCTTGCAGGCTTCTTGTTCCACAGGGTTCAGAGGGTAGGCTTTAGCTCGTTTTGGAATGAACGAGTCTTTAAGCTCGATGGTGTGATCATATGGTCTGGAGGGAGGTAGTTTCATATTCGTCTTCTCTGCGAAGACGTCCTTGTAAGTCTCGAAGGCTTTTGGGAGTGAAACCTTCGTCTTGTGCGCCTGTTGAGCCATGGCCATTGAGAGAGTAGCTCTCCTGAGCATACAGTCCAGCCCTATCCCTCCGTGCGCATTGATGAACCCAGCCTGTTGCATGGGTTCCCAGGACTGAGTTGCCAGATGGATCTTGTCCTCTACGTGGGCCATTTCGTCGTGGCCTAGACACCTCAGCAGGTATCTCTGTTCAATGGTACCAGGGGTGTCTCCTGTCATGTACCGATAATGCGACGGCGCTATTGTTGCCCGTCTACTCTTCCAGTCAATTTCTGGGTTGACGGCCCACAGCCAAGGGAGTCCTAGGATGATATCATCCTTGCCGCATTCCAGGACTAGGAGGTCCTGCCGCTCTATTAGTCCATCATAGTTCAAGACGATCATCATCTTGAACCGAATCTGTCCAGATTGATTCTGGGTACCATCCACGTTCCATGCTTGAATTGGATGTTCCAATTTGTGGACCGGTAGTTGTAGCTGTGCCACCAGTTTTTGTGAGATGAAACAACCAATGGCTCCACTGTTGAGAAGCACATTTTTGCCAACGAATTTCCCTAGTTTCCAGATCTTTAGGGGGATACAAATAGAATTGTTTTTCAATCCAGAAATAAATACAGGGGCTATCGTGTAGGAGGAAGATAACGTTGGTTTATCTCCTCCATTTAAAAATGTGATTCAGTGGAAAGAGATGCAGGAAAGATGAGATCTAGTGAGCACTCATTGATAGCCTCATCCCATTCATTTGCGGCCTGTTCATCTGACTCCATACCCATGTCCAGTGGGTCTCCATGTTCGTCAAGCCTGGTGTCAAAGCTCTGACGCAATGTCCAAAGGACCATGTCCTTCCCCTTGTTCTTGACAAGACCGGCTATGTACCTGTCCAAGGGTTCTGATGGGCTGCCCCCATTGCATGTGTGTGGAACTGCCCCAAGCGGTTTCTTGGTGGTGGTGGTGGTGATGGTTCGGTGTAAGCCGTCGAGGGTTTCTTCTTGCGGTTGTTAGGCGCATACCCTGGATGGTTTCTGGTGGAGCACCCAGTCTTCTGGCAGACAAAGCATCTATTTTCTCACATTAAGCAAGCATGGGTGGGGGGATCTAGAGTGAGTCAGTCGACGTCCATGGCATTGGGATCCCTGGAACTCCTTTCTTCTCCATAGTGTGTGGAGGTCCCTCATTGGATTGCTTTCATTCTTTGGAACCCTGTTTTGATAGCAGATGCCTTGTCGTAGATCTGCTCGATTGAGGTTGTGGTGTCCAAAATTCCACAATTGACGAGTTGTTGAAGGATTCGTGGATCCACAGTGTGGAGGAACCACTCGGCAATAGTTGACATCTCCGTTGCTCCTGTTCATACGGCAAGGAGGGCAAAGTGAGATAGGAAGTCATTGAATGACGACTTTCCTTGGGTCATATTTGATATCTCGGCCTTGGCCATGTCCTTGGAGTTATGGGGAAAGAAGGTTGTCATGAATGCCTCCTTTATCTTTGTATAGGTCTTGTCTCCGTTCAGCACAGCTGCATCAGCAAGCTTCATGTGCCAGGCCTCTGCGAAGGCCCTTTCTCATCCCTTGGACATCCTGTTCAAGAGCATATACCACTTGGCATTCTCGTCATACTGTGTATGGAGCGAGAAGTACGCCTCCATAGCAAGGAGCCATTGCCTGGCGTCCTCTACGTTTCCACTAAACTCCTTGGGGAGTGCTGCTTTGATCTCGGGCATGTCTTCATCGTCTGAGTCTAAATCCTGTTGGGTCCTTCTATTGACACCGCTGAGGTCCACTGGCTGGATTGTGTCTCCAGTAAAGATTTCTTCCTCGTCGGATGGTGGGTCTACGACAATCAGTTCTGATTGCGGCAGATGGGAAGGTTCTACTGATGGGGTCACAGAGTGCGAGCAGAGAGCACCTGGAAAACCTGGCAATCTGGGCGGCAGGGGAGATGGATGGGTGGCTGGGTCGGGGAAGCGAGATGACCCTGGGATTCTTCTTGATGAAGATATTTCAGAGTATGGGATAGAAGCACATGTTGGAGTGGCTTTTTCTTCCGAGTCTGACCCTAAAAGGGCTGAGAGATTGATGTGGTGGATGGTTTCGACCCAGGGTGACTACCTCTGTAGTTGTTGTCCGAACCTTCGGTTGAAGATGGATTACGAAGGCGCGATGGCACTTCGCAGTTTAAAACCTTGATCTTTTGTTATGCCGACTAGGCGTGCGTAACAAGTGACATGACCGTGTTCCATTCCCTACCACAGGCAATGTGGTCAAACAGGTCTCTTCCTCTATAGAGGCAGAACCTAGCCTAGAGTGGAGTGCCCTAATGCTCTAGTGCCAGAGGGAATGCTCTTGTGGTGAACTGCCCCGACGGTGTCGGCATTCTATGGACAAGCAGCAGAAAGGGGTGCTGATGATCAGGAAGATCAGAAGCGCAATGGTGGAGATGACTTCCAGCTCTTAGAGTGATCGAGAGCGAAGCGAGCGGAACATGATGACCAAACACGGTGAATTGTGTAGATCAAGGTTAGAGTTTACATGGAGAAGAGAAGCCTCTATATATAGGTTTGTATGTAATTTAGGGGAGGCTTCCTGAGACCATAAATAGGCATACTACAAGCGGTTAAGATGGGATCGGGGAATCTGGAGATACAAGGCTATGCGCGAGAGAGCATAGCCGAGGAGGAATGGTCTGAAGATATATCAAATAGAAAATAAGGGAAAGTCCATGCCACTGCCTTGCGCAGCTGTGATGGCAGTGGCCATTGCCTCACACTGCCTAGAAGGCAGTGTCGTCCAGTGCTGGAGTAGGGAGATTGTCGTCCCAAGGGAGATTGCTGGTGTCGAAGAAGAGGTCATCCCAGAGGCCCGGGGAGAGGGGAGGAGAGGGTAGGGAAAAAGATAGTACCCCCTCGTTATCCGTAACAGTTGGACCTTACCAAGAGCACCACCACTTGGTGCTGGGGTGAAACCCAGGAGAATGCCTTCTGGAAACTGCAACATGCCTTCACTAGTGAACCAGTGCTAGCCTTCCCCGATATGACAAAACCCTTTACCCTCATAACCGACGCTTCACTGACTGCTTCAGAAGCAGTCTTAATGCAAACTGATTCCAACGGGGACTTACACCCATACGGATACCTTTCCCAGATATTCTCTCCGGCAGAGAGAAATTATGACATATATGACAGGGAACTCTTGGCTGTCATACGTGGGTTGGAGGAGTGGAGACAATACTTGCTCGGATCTCCACATTCCGTGGTCGTCCTAACAGACTACAAAAACCTCACCTATTTCAAGGAACCTCAAAAGCTGTCACGGCGACAGGCCAGGTGGCTCTTGTTCTTACAGGACTTTGACATGGAATATCAGGCACTCCCAGGCATGCAAATGGCACTGGCTGATGCACTCTCGCGTCGTGATGAAATAGACACCTCCCAGGATAACGCAGACGTTCAGATCCTTCCAACAAATGTGTTTGATCATCAGGTCAGAACAATTGATTTAGCCCTCTTGCAGAAGATCAGCGATTCCACGAGATCAGATCCCCTAGTGATCTCCGCACTTCACGCAATGAAAAAGGAAGAACCTCTCTTTGCCAGATTCTCCCCCACCAATTGGAACTTTTTGGAAGATCGCCTTTATTTTAAAGGTCGGTTATATATCCCAGGACCTGCACGAAAAGACCTCGTCGCCTCCACCCACAAATCTCTCGAGGGAGGGCATGGTGGCCACCTTTGCACGGTGGCACTGCTCTCCAAAGATTATTGGTGGCCTGGTCTGTCTACATTCGTCCGGAAATTCATCCAAGGCTGCGCTATTTGCCAGTCTAATAAAGTTCAAACCCACCCCACGTTTCCCCCAGTCACCCCACTAGCCTTTGAAGGATGCTGCCCATTCCAGAATCTTTCAGTGGATTTGATCACCGACTTGCCCCCTATTGGGGAATTTGACTTGGTTATGGTCGTGGTCGACCATGGCCTTAGTAAGGGGGTAATTTTCACCCCTTGCTTGAAAACGGTGGACGCGGCTGGAATAGCCCGTCTTTTCTTTGAAAAAGTCTTCCTGCAATATGGACTACACGACAAACTAGTGTCCGATCGAGGACTGCAATTCGCTCCAGCGTTTGCTAGAGAGCTGGCCAGACTACTACAGTATGATGTAGCCCTGTCAACGGCCTACCACCCACAAACAGACGGAGAAACCGAACGGTACAACCAGGAATTAGAAACCTATCTATGGATCTTCTGTGAAGGACAACCCCACAAGTGGCTAGAACTGCTGCCTATGGCAGAATTCACGCACAACTCCACCACTCATTCAGTTACTGGCAAATCCCCCTTCTTACTGATCCTCGGATATGAACCCCGGTCTTATCCACCCCTCGGACATACCTTTCTCCCAGCAATAGAATAGAGACTCTCTAGCATGGAAGACGCTCGGAAAGAAGCGCAAGCAGCCCACATGCTAGCACAACAACAGATGAAGGAGAGGACGTTCTCTCACTTCAAGCCATGGAAGATTGGAGACAAGGTCTGGCTTGAGACCAGAAACCTAAAGCTCCAAGTACCCTCACGAAAGCTCTCCCAAAAGCGCACTGGTCCCTTCGAGATCACGAAGGTGGTATCAGCCGTAGCCTTCCAACTAAAGCTATCTGCCCAATGGAGAATCCACAATGTATTCCATGTGTCCCTACTTTCCCCGTACTGGGAAAGGCCAGAACACGGACCCAACTTCACCTGACCCCCTCCGAAACAAGTTGGAGTGGAAGAGGAATATGAAATCAAATCCATCATCAATCATCAGGGTTTGAAAGGTTGAAGGCAGTACCTCATACACTGGAAAGGATACACTGCCGCAGAGCAGACTTGGGAACCCAAGTCCAATCTAGGAAATGCCAAGACAACGCTAAAAGAGTATACAAGCCGGCTGAAAGGAATATCAATAGAACAAAGACAAAACCTAAACCCAATATCTCAAGCGTTGCCAACCAAGGCAATATGCGAGAGAGAGAAAGGCAATTTCAAGACTAAGGAATACAAGTGCTAGCTACTAACTACTTATATAGGCTTATCCTTGGTGCACGGACCGTGCTATGCTATGACGTCGTAGGGTACAGGGTATGACATCACAGGAACGAGGGAAATACTAGTCCAATAGCAAAAGAGACGTTAGATGGAATGAGATGCGCGTGCTTAGCGCATGTAAGTGAAATGGTAGTCCAGAGCGCATGAGGCGCGGCTACGTTGTGAAAGGTTAATAGATTAGAATGAAAGATAAAATGAAAGAAGAAAGAGAGCACAAGAGGTGCTGCATAAATGATCTGTTAGATCGGGTATCGAGATGAGATCATATCAGGGGATAGATCCTATCTTGGACAAGGGATCGTAAGATCCGATGGTATAATCTAGCATAGGCTTGATTAGTACTTGAAGACGTAAGCGTAATGGTATAAGCCACTAGCAAAGCGTCGGAGAAGCATGAGTTAGAGTCATCACGAGACTAGAGCAGTGCAAAGCAGCACGCCTGGTGCAGTTTATAGGCATGCAGGCCTGTACACGGTTTAGGGTCACGTGAGGGACTGGGGATAGCCATAAGGCTACTTTGTTATTGTATGGTGGCAGGTACGATGGGTGAGGGGTATAGTATCGGAGGAGTACTATGGGTGGTGTTGCATTGGTATGACGGATGCAACTAGTAGGATGAGGATTTGTGTGATAGAAAGTGGGCGATATGGATGTGGTATCGCTTTAGGGATTAAGAGGGGTATTCATATGTAGGCTAGGATGGAGGTTGGTAGATGGGTGAATACGATGGTATAGGATATATCGTATGGGGGCGTATATGACTAGGTATTGGGGAATTGCAATGTAGGATACTAGGTATCGTAGGATGGCGACTATGATGAGTAGTTGGGGAATGGGCGAAGGATAGCGAGTAGATCGTAGGAGGTAGGTTACAAGGGGTAACTTGGGAATACGGAGGGTGTATGGTAGCATAGGGTGGAGGCTACGCTGAGGGACTACGGTAGAGGTAGTGCGAAAGTGTAGGAGGGAGTGAAATAAATATCGCGGGTAGCACGAGTGATTGTTTCACCGGCATAAACTCTAACGGAGTTCCAAATGCCAAAGAAAGATCTCTCCTTGCTTTTTATCACTATCTCCCGTGTTTCCGCCGCTCTTACCCAAGCCAGACTCCAAGTACGTTACCCTAACCTCGACATTCCTAAGCACGCCCAGGAACACAAGTGTTTCTGTCCTATAAACAATTGCTTCTACCACTACTCCTGGTAGATGTCTTACACTGATGCACCCCTCCCTCTCTCAGAACGCCTCCAACGCCTCCCTGCCTACACCTGGCACATTTACTATGCCTGACTCCTGGAGGACAGAGACTCCCTTGCCGCCCTTAGATCCATTCCATTCGTCCTCTGCAATCCTAGCGTCACCCAGCTCATTGAGCTATTCGGGCTGTATGGTGCCCTTCAAACCATTCTCACCCGACCCCCCTGGAGCGAGACAGGTGCCCATCACCACGGAGAGATGCACCCAACGACACTCCTTCTGCAAATACATGAGACCATCTTGGACTACCTCAACAACGAGGGGTTCAATTTCTCTGTTTCACTCCTCCCCTTCCGACACCTTGAATGACACCTCGCTCCCATCCTCTTCTCACTCACCCAAATGGAGCATACATTTTTCATTGCCCCTCGTAATGCCACCACCCCCACCTGTCCACTCAGAGGACAACCCTCTGTTGCCGAACCTTCTAGGGAAGGTCTCCGCAGAAGTCTTGGCCTTGACGGAGTTGATCAACTCCCTACAATGCCAATTAGACAACCAAACAGAGCTACCACCAATGGAGACACCCCCACCACAGACGTTGACTCTACCACCACTGTCTGCAACAGTCAACCTGCCACCCCCATACCAACCCAGCCCATCCTCACTTCTGTCAAACGACCCCTTTCGGGTTCAACCAGATGCCTACGCCGACGAGGTGCTATGGTATTCTCAGCCAGCCTCCCCTCACGTCCACCACATGCTTCCCCCACCGGCCCTACTCCCCCCTCATTGGGAGACTCTGCAACACGGAGCCCTCCAACTGCCTCCGTTCCCATTCTTCAATCCCGGAACCCCTTTGTCCGCCCAAATGGCATACCCCCAGTGGATGATCATCCCAATGCCATGGACATACCCACCGTTACTACCCCCACCGCTAGAGATCCCACCTCCGGCAGAATATGCTATGAGTGTCACCAACCCGGACATCTCCGCACCGAGTGTCCCGGATACCATTGCCCCTTCTGCAATGTGGTTGCTCCGGGACATCCACAATATCATTGTCCCCAACGACACTGTAGCACCTGCCACCAACTCGGACACTCTTGGCAGGTCTGTCTCTGCAACAACCTCCCCAACAACTCCTAGGACCTTTCCAACTACCTTGTCAACGACAGGGATCGAAGCTCTTGAGATGGAACTTCAAGACTATGAGGAGGGTAATGTTACAGATAACAAGGGGGTACTACCTTTTTCCTTACCCACTCCACCCCTCTCCCCGGGTCTCTGGGATGACCTCTTCTTCAACACCGGCAATCTCCCTTGGAATGGCAATCTCCCTACCCCTGCACTGGACGACACCGCCTTCTAGGCAGTGTGAGGCAATGGCCACTGCCATCATGGCTGCACAAGGCAGTGGCACAGATCTCTCCATTCCTATTTGTATTTCTTTCGGACCATTCCTCCTCAGCTATGCTCTCTTGCACATAGCCTCATATCTCCCGATTCCCCGATTTCATCTTGGCCACATATAGTATGCCTATTTATGGTTTCCAGAAGCCTCCCCTAAATTACCTAAAACCCTATATATAGAGGCTTCTCTTCTCCATGTAAACTCTAACCTTGATCTACACAATTCACCATGTTTGGTCATTATGTTCCGCTCACTTCGCTCTAGACCATTACAGAGTTGGAAGTCATCTCCGCCATTGTGCTTCTGATCTTTCTGATCATCAGTGCCCCTTTTTGCTACTTGTCCGCAGAATGCTGACACCATCAGGGCAGTTCGCCACAAGAGCATCGTCATCAACACTAGAGCGCTAGGACCCTTTGTGCCTAGGCTAGGTTCTGTTGATCCCTCTGGCATTAGAGTGCTAGGACCCTCCATCCTAGACTAGGTTCTGCCTGTATAGAGGAAGAGACGTGTTTGACCACATCACCTGTGGTAGGGAACGGAACACGATCATGTCACTTGTTATGCACGCCTAGTCGGCGTAACAAGAGATTACTCTTCATGATCCTCTCCATTATTACTTTCACTGAGCTTTCCTTCCTATAAAGGTCTCAGATATTATCAAAAAAGCAACTCAACTAGGTGTATAGCAACGAGCACAGCAGCAAAGAATCAGAGAGGTTAGAGAACAAATCAACCAGGCCTCTGACTGTATTGAGGCATAATTACGCAATCAGGAGAACCATACAGACAAATTAACCCCTGATCCTCTCATACCTATTATTCCACCTCACTAGTCCTAACTTCCCCATCCTCTTGTATCTCTACATCTCACTCCAAGTACTCTCAGACCAAGAGAGGCACTCTGCATCCCTTCATGTTTCCTTCAAAATAGTTTACATGACTAGCTATCTCATACCTAGGATCTGCAAAGTACCTAGATTCACAATAGATCAAAATCCTTGCTGCACCCCTCATCAAGTCGCACCTCCCCCTTACACACAGTCTGAATCAGAATCAGATCTCTTTACCCAATAGATCTGGATTGAGTTAGTCAACATTGGAAGTTGACCACTGATCTAAAAAGGAATTTTCAATTTTACATTACCAACCTTGCTAAGTGCAAATCAGGTAAATTCTATCACTCCAATTCCCCCTATCACTCGATCTTGAAACAATTTCATTGTCTCAAATGACAAAACTCTTCCAAGGTCAAGAAACCTTTATAAACCAACTCCTATTTGCAATTCTATATATCTATACCACTACAATTCTTGTGGTTCATTATTGTATCCACTGATTGGTACCAAAGAACCAACCCCTTGTTACTGATTTCCCTTACAATGCCAAGTTCTGGTCAGTAACTATTGGCGATCCCACCATCACCTGGAATATCTTGCAGATCACCCCCCCTAGAAGAAGAAGAACCAGAATACACTTGGGGGAACAACGATAACAGTTGGAATGCCCCTAACTTTGATATAGAAGGTTGGAACACTCAACCACTAGAAATCGCCCAATCTAGCCAAAACACCCCTGAGTGGATCAATTGGATTTTCACTCATGTTTCATCCCATCAACTCCAACAAATCACTAGCCGATTTTTTTATTCTCACTTTCAATCTAACTTTGCTACAGAGAACAGACAGGAATACCAAACTGGTCCTACTCCAAATGAAGTAAACTCCCCCACCAGAACCATTGTACTGGAGGACACTTGGAAGATAGATGAGACAATGGAGATTCCTGGACTTCACCTTGATTAGTCCATAATAGTATTGTTCTCTGTCCCTTGATTTCATCTCACTTGTAAATCTAATCTAAGGACTTTCTCACCCAATATGTCGAACTTCAACATCCACCAGTTCAACTCGAATCAGTTCCTACAGGATCTATATGCCTGTCAAGATCATGACACACAGATGGCACTAGTAGCCACTCAGTTTGGCTTACTAGTCAATCATGCAGCAGCACTAGAGAATAATCTAAACCAAGCACAAGCATAGATCGCTGCATCACCAGCTGTAACCACGTTGTCTAAAGCATCAAAGAAAGTTGAGATCTTCTCTGATCCCAATGAATTCAGAGGAGAGATCAACAAATTTGAAGATTGGTGGTTAAAGATGAAAACTTACATCACCATCAATCCTAAGACAATAAACCCTAAGTCCTATGAGGCAGTAGTCACTGTCCTATCTCACATGACAGAACAACAGGCAGGAAATTTTGCTTCCACTCAACTAAAAATTGTTACAGATACTGAGGGGATACCATCTTTTTCTCTACCCATGCCACCACTCTTCCCCAGCCTTTGGGATGATCTCATGTTCAACTCTGGAACATTCCTTTTGGGACAGCAATGCCCGAACACCAGTACTGGACAACACTGCCTTCTAGGCAGTGTAGGGGCTATGACCACTGCCATCATGGCTGCACAAGATAGTGGTGCAGACTTTCATCTCTCCTTTCATCCTATTTGTTATTCCATAGACATTTTCTCCTTAGCTGTGTTCTCTCACACACAGCCTTGTATCTCCTGATCTCATATTTCCCATTACAACAGTGTCAGTGTTATGGTTAATGAGGGGGTACTACCTTTTTCCCTACCCACTCCACCCCTCTCCCCGGGTCTCTGGGATGATCTCCTCTTCAACACCGGCACTTTCCCTTGGGATGGCAACTCCCATGAACTGGCACTGGATGACACTGCCTTCTAGGTAGTGTAGAGGCAATGACCACTGCCATCATGGCTGCACAAGGCAGTGGTGCGGATCTTTCCTTTCCTTATTTCATATTCTCTCAGACCATTCCTCCTCAGCTATGCTCTCTCGTGCATAGCCTCGTATCTCCTGATTCCCCAATTATATCTCAGCCACATGTAGTATGCCTATTTATGGTTTCCAGAAGCCTCCCCTAAATTACCTACAAACCTATATATAGAGGCTTCTCATCTCCATGTAAACTCTAATCTTGATCTACACAATATACCGTGTCTGGTCAATCAGTTCCGCTTGCTTCGCTCTACCGCTTCGCATGCTTAGAGTTGGAAGTCATCTCCGCTGTCGCGCTTCTGATCTTCTTGATCATCAGCACCCCATTTTGCTGCTTGTCTGCAGAATGCCAACACCGTCGGGGCAGTTCGCCACAAGAGCATCATCATCAACACTAGAGTGCTAGGACCCTTTGTGCCTAGGCTAGGTTCTGTCAATCCCTCTGGCACTAGAGCATTAGGGCACTCCACCCTAGGCTAGGTTCTGCCCATATAAAGGAAGAGACATATTTGACCACATCGCCTGTGGTAGGGAATGGAACACAGTCATGCTCGGCGTGTGTAACAAGTGACACGGCTGTGTTCCGTTCCCTACCACAGGTGATGTGGTCAAACACGTCTCTTCCTCTATACGGGCAGAACCTAGCCTAGGGTGGAGTGCCCTAATGCTCTAGTGCCAGAGGGAATGCTCTTGTGGTGAACTGCCCTGATGGTGTCAGCGTTCTATGGACAAGCAGCAGAAAGGGGCACTGATGATCAGGAAGATCAGAAGTGCAATGGCGGAGATGACTTCCAGCTCTTAGAGTGATCGAGAGCGAAGCGAGCAGAACGTGATGACCAATACATGGTGAATTGTGTAGATCAAGGTTAGAGTTTACATGGGGAAGAGAAGCCTCTATATATAGGGTTTTAGGTAATTTAGGGGAGGCTTCCTGAGACCATAAATAGCTATACTACGTGGGGTCAAGATGGGATCGGGAAATCGGAAGATACGAGGCTATGTGTGAGAGAGCATAGCCGAGGAGGAATGGTCCGAAAGAGATATGAAACAGAAAGGGGAAAGATCCGCGCCACTGCCTTGTGCAGCCATGATGGCAGTGGCCATTGCCCTACACTGCCTAGAAAGCAGTGTCATCCAGTGCTGGTGTTGGGAGATCACCGTCCCAAAGGAGATTGCCAGTGTCGAAAAGGAGGTCGTCCCAGAGACCCGGAGTGAGGGGTGGAGTTGGTAAGGAAAAAGGTAGTACCCCCTCATTATCCGTAACAGTAACAGTCAGCCACTATACCTATTTATGGTTCTCAGAAGCCTCCGCTAAAGTATTCCTAAAACCTATATATAGTCGCTTCTGAGTGTCCATGTAACTCTAATCTTGATCTACACAATATACCATGTCTGATCACTCATTCCGCTCGCTTTGCTCTATCACCTCACACACTTAAAGTTGGAAGTCATCTCCACCATTGCACTTCTGATCTTCCT
>JBBPSM010000117.1:0-23332 GCA_038093595.1 Butyriboletus regius
AACCAAGCACATGAGAGGAAGGACCTACAATCATGAAGACTGTCATCTGTGTTGTCCAACACATCTAGTACCTTCCAAATCCATGATAGATTTTGTGTCCCCTTTGTTTCACCATCTAGCATGTCAGATGTGTATCTCATGTTGCTGTCATGCAATGGATGTGAAATGATCACTCTAGCTACCCGCTATATTTATTTATTTCCTCCTACACTTTCGCACTAACTCTTAAGTAGTCTCTCAACATAGCCTTCATCCTATGTTACCATACACCTTCTGCATTCCCAAAACTATGTACATATCCCCCATGGTAAATATTTACTTCTAATGCAGGCTACCTGCTGCAAGAAAACCTACTTGTCCCATATCAAGGGGTGCAGTATCATCTTGCAGAGTGGGGCTGTGCTGGTGTATGGTAAGCTTGTTACAATCCGAGATGAATTTAATTCTAATTACAGTTTTTAGATCTTCAAACCATGAAGAACTTTTCAACTTGTGCCACACCTCAGCCTGAAATGTCATCAAACGTGCTTTTGGAATCCTCAAACGATGCTTTCGAATTCTCCACCTTCCTACCAAATCCCTATTGACATACAATCCAAATTACCTGCCACACTATATGCCCTACACAACTTTACATACGCATTCTTGGGCACACCAGGTGACAATGGCAACAATGATGAGTCAGACACTGATAATATTGAGGAACCAAACAACAATGAGCAACAACCCACTTACCCGCAATATCCAGCCATCTCAGACAATCTCACTATGAAGCAAATCTGTGACAACATTGTGCAAGCAATGTGGGACAACTATCAGAGAATTTTGCAAGACTATATCATGGACAATGTTATGCCAGGCTTGGATGAGTTAAAGCAGTATTCAGATGATTAGTATGATTGTACCATTTCAGACTAGTATACGACTCAGAAACATGTTTCATTCATCATGAAAAAGAAAGGACAGATATGGCGGGAGAACGACTACAACTCATACTACTGTTATACACCAAAACAGCTACAAAATATCATCTAATGGCTTACTGGCACTAGCTTCTGGAGCTGCCATAGTACTACAAAGTTTCTGGTACAGTTTCTGAATGTACACAATATATTCCTTTTCATGAAGTGAAACAAATACAGAAGCTTTACTTTCGTTCTTTGCAAAATATTCTCCCAGGTCAACAATGGCATCCAACAAAAGCCCAGGGATGTGATACAGCTGTTGCATAGCATCAGCAACTATAATTATGTAACTTGTTGCAGAAATGGGTAGTGATGGTATCTTGAAGAATTTGGATTGAGTTATTTATGCTATTGATAGCGACGACGTTTATCTGCTTGTTGTTTTCTGCAGATGCAAGTCAGCTATGCTTGTTTGCATTTTGAGTGGTGGTAAAATTGGATGGAGCAGCAGATGGAGCGGTGGATGGAAAAGACCATGATGATAATGGTGGATGTTTTGCCAGTGATAAAAGAAGGTGAGAGGGACTTGTATTTATGCCATCAACAGAGATCATAGAGAATGGGTGTTTGCTACTATCTCCAGAGCCAGCTGTGGTGGTAGTGGTGAGGGATGGGGTCGATGGAATTTGATGTCGGAAAGCTGGAACATTGTGGAAAATATTGGAATCAATGAATTGGATAGCATCAACAGGGCTGCTACTGGAGCTACTGGAGCTGGTGATATTGGAGCAAGGGGCAGCAACAGTGCTTCAGGAGGCGATTGTGGCAATGGCACTTGAGGAGGCGATTTTGCAGTGACATATTCACAATCCTGACTTTCTGCCACACTCACAACAGCCAGTGGACCAATAGTACTGCTTACACCACAATAACCAATGCAGTACTGCCATTGGGATAGATATCTTCCATTTGTTCTAAATATTTCTAGCCTCGGTTGTGGAAACTCTTCATCAACACACCCTCCTAGTACAGTAGTTCATGAGTTTGAGTCATTATCTTGAATTACACACGTACCTTTTTTGATATATGACTCTCAAACATAGTAGATATGGCATTACCTTGTGTTACGCCGACTAGGCATGCGTAACAAGTGACATGACCATTGTTACATTGACTCGGCGCACATAACAAGTGACACAACTGTGTTCCGTTCCCAACCACAAGCGATGTGGTCAAACACGTCTCTTCCTCTATACAGCTGAAACCTAGTCTAGGATGGAGGGTCCTAGCACTCTAACAGCAGAGGGATCGACAGAACCTAGCCTAGGTACAAAGGGTCCTAGCGCTCTAGTGTTGATGACGATGCTCTTGCGGCGAACTGCCCCAACGGTGTCGGTGTTCTGCAGACAAGCAGCAAAATGTTGTGAGTGGGAATCACTACACAGCACACGGCTCAGATCTTACGTCTTGCAGGCTACACAAGTCCTGGCTTGATGAAGAGGGTATGTGGATCGCGTCTGAACAACACCAGCCTACAATGACCAGAGGTCAAGGCAATAACTATTGGTGGTGAACAAAGTGGATTAGACTGGGGATCCAGTTATCTAAGTGTCTCCTTTATATATGTTACAGAAATGTGCACGGACCAGGCTGTGCGTGAGAGGTATTACTAGGTATGGATAGAGTAAGGAAGCATTTGTGAGAGTAGAGATAACGGAAATGACTGTGGGAATAGATAAGGTGTGAAAGGAACGGAGATTAAAGAGGTGAGGCATGTCACGTGACTAAGTCTAGACCTAGGTCAGGTGATGGTTTCTCACGGTCATGTGCACTGGTCACATGATTTGGAAAGTGAAGGTTGAATGCGATAAAAAGTTTGAAAATATTCATTATTATAACACTACCCCCTTTTTATGACTCGAATTCCAGGCGAGTCGTGGTTGGGGCGGTTTCGGTAAAGTTTTCATAAGGATAGAATAAAGAGTTGAAGGATGTTGTAGAAAGACCGCGGAGTTTTCGAGGAGCGGATGGATTTTTCTTATGGAATTCGGCGACTGCAAGTGGCGCGGTATTGATTATGTCAGCCGATTCCCATGTACGATCTGTTTCATCGTATCCTCTCCAGTGAACTAGGTATTCTAATTTGCGGTTCTTCATCCTAGACACGGCGACGTACTCAACCTCATATTGTTCCTCCCCTTCTTGGTCAACTTCAATCACCTCGGGACGGACTATGGGCTGTCCTGGTAACATTTCCCGATATGGTTTTACGCGTGAGATGTTGACCGTAGGGTGAATTTGTATGGTGTTGGGGAGTTTTAATGTAACGGCATTTGGAAGGATGTGGGTGATGACGTAGGGTCCAATCCATTTTTGTGTAAGTTTCTTTGCCATGTACGGAAGGTTGAGTTTGTTGGTAGAAAGCCAGACCTACTGACCGATAGAATATGTGGGAGCGTCTGATCTCTTGTTTTCTGAGGCGGCGATCATTCGCTCTCTGGTATGTTCCAGTGCCGCCTCTATTTCCTTATGTGAACGACCCATTTCTCCTGTGAAGCCTGCCAGTTTCCCTTCAAAACCCATGCGTGGAGCATAGTTTCTAGTAACATTAAAAGGGATGGTACCGGTGGCTGACGTTACAGTATTGTTGTGGGAGAATTGAGCCATCTTCAACCAATCTGCCCAGTCGTTCTGTTTCTTTCCAACATATGCACGGAGATATTGCTCGAGATCTCTGTTAATTCTTTCTGTTTGGCCATCCGTCTGGAGGTGGTAGGCCGTGGAGATCTTTTGAGATATTCCGAGCAACGTGCATAGTTCTTTGGTGAATGCAGAGACGAACTGGGGTCCTCTGTCCGAAACGAGTGTGGAGGGTAGGCCATGAATAGACCATACGTGATCTCTAAATAATTTGGTGAGGTCCGAAGAAGAACAAGTGTCCATGGTAGGAATAAATACCACTTCTTTGGAGAATCGATCTACGACTACGCAAATAGCGGTGAAAGAACGTGATTCAGGTAAACCCATAATAAAGTCTACAGATAGATCTTCCCATGGGTGCTTTGCAGCGGGAAGGGGCATGAGTTTTCCTGCCGGTGCTTTTTGCTTACCCTTCATGAGGGCGCACACTTGGCAGCTGTCTACATATTTTTTAACGTCCGTAGTGACACCAGGCCACGAGAAGTAGCGTGTAAGAGTGTGAATAGTTTTAGAATGTCCGCCGTGACCCAAGACTGGGGAGTCATGTCATAATGTAAGGAGACGTGTACGTAAAGGTTCGGGAACAAAGACTTTGTTTTTGTTATTTTTGAAAATATTCATATTATAATCAAAGAGGTAGTCATTGATTGCGTCAACCCCTAGGGAAATCGATTCGCTTTCAAGCTCCGATAAGAAGTCCGAAGAAAGTGAGACGGAATTAATGAAAAGAGAGGGAGGAAGTACTGTAATATTTGTATTATGGTTCGGTACTGCATCGCCATGATCTGGTTGACGAGAAAGAGCGTCAGCCCGGCCATTGGAAGAACCTGGTTTATAAACAAAAAGATAGTTAAATTCTTGAAGAAGCGCGTGCCAGCGTGCTTGACGACCACTAAGGGTTTGCGGCTTCTTCCAATATTCTAAGTTTTTGTGGTCGGTCCAGATTTCGAATCCTTCGCAGCCTATTAAATAGTGATGCCATTCTTCTAGCGCCCGAATAACTGCAAGTAATTCTTTATCATAAATAGGGTAATTGCGCTCGGCGCTATCAAAAGAATGAGAGATGAAGGCGATGGGCCTCCAATTACTGTCTTTGCATAATGTAGAGAGCACTGCTCCCATGGCGATGTCCGAGGCATCGGTCTCCACTCGCACTTCTTGATCGCGGTTAGGATATGCGAGAAGTGGAGCTGACATAAATTTTTCTTTTAAGGCTTCAAATGCTTTTTGTTGATCAGGACCCCACGTGAACGGAACGTCTTTCTTGGTAAGGTCGTTCAGGGGGCATGCGATCTCGGCGAAACCTGCAATAAATCATCGATAATAATTACATAGTCCAAGGAAGCCTTGCAGCTGTTTGAGTCGAGTCGGCACGGGCCAATCCATGACGCCAGCGACCTTTCCTTTCTGCATAGTTACCCCCTTTTTAGATACTACCATACCTAGAAAGTCTACTTCATCTGTGGAGAAGTGGCACTTCGAGGGTTTTACGTAAAGGTCATTCTCCCATAGGTGAAGAAGGACCTCTTTTACTACCTCTTCGTGTTCCTCTTTGGACTTTTTCGACGTAAATATCATATAGTCGTCGATATAAATGATTACCACCACATACATGTCATTAAATATGTCGTTCATCATCTGTTGGAATGTAGGTGGTGAGTTAGTCATTCCAAAATACATAACGGTGGGCTCGTATGCCCCGATGGGAGTGACAAAGGCACCTTTCCACTCGTCTCCTTCCTTTATCCGCACATTGTTATACCCCCAACGTAAGGCAAGGGCAGTGAACATATCAGCGTCTTTCAGCCGATCGATTAATTGTGGGATCAGGAGTAGAGGGTAAGAGTTTTTGATGGTGCCCTCGTTTAAATATCTATAGTCCATTACCATACGTTTCTTACCATCTTTTTTCGGTATAAAGAAGACCGGTGCCATTTGTGGAGACTTCGATGGTTTGATGTAGCCCTTCTTGAGTTCCTTGTCGATGAAGGTGCGTACTTCTTCCATCTCGATATCCGATAAGGGGATAACTCGACCCTTCTTCGGCACGAAGTCCGGTTTGAGCTCGATAGCATGGTCCCAGTGCTTTCTTTTGGGCATTCTGGTCGACTCTTGTTCCGAGAAGACATCTAGAAAATCATGGTAAGCCTCGGGTACCTGCTCTTTGAGTCCTTCTTCTATAGTGCGTATGTAGGTAAAGTTATAGTTCGTAGGTCCAAGTCCCATAATTTTACAGTATTGCGTGCAACGTGGGAAATGAATGGTTTGTTTTTCCCAATCGATCTCGGGGTTATGGCGGTAAAGCCAGTCGTACCCAATGATCATACGATGGGTTCCTAATTTAGATATATATGCGTCTAAAGTTTCATAATGTCCTTCGACTTCCACAACCAAGATTACCGCATGCTGGATTTGGCCTATAGCACTGTTTGATCCATCAGTGTTATGTATCTTGATTGGTTGGTCTAAGGCGAAGAAGGGAATTCCGTGACGAGCGACATAGTCTTTGTCAATAAAAGTATGGGAGACCCCCGAGTCCAAGAGAGATTTGAACTGGTGGCGCACCCAACGGCCGTTCTGCTGGCAATGTACAACAGTCTCAAG
The DNA here is from genome assembly GCA_038093595.1 of Butyriboletus regius. Taxonomy (NCBI): domain Eukaryota; kingdom Fungi; phylum Basidiomycota; class Agaricomycetes; order Boletales; family Boletaceae; genus Butyriboletus; species Butyriboletus regius. Next base: position 6,210 of record JBBPSM010000117.1, read on the forward strand.
TGAAAACTCTCCACCGAATGACAATGTCATTGCCCGATGCATAGTGACCTTTGAATCGAGGAGTTTATAAATACGCGATATTTTTTGTTGTTTTATAAGAGAATTAAGCACACTTTTATTATACTCTGGTGCCACGCTCAATTGAGATGCTCTTACAGAATTAGAGGAAATATTACAAAGTACAGAAGAAAGCGTAGAGATAGGGAAATCGTTGTCCGTACAAGTAACTAGTGGTCCTTGCAAGTGAACACCCTCATCATTCACCTGCTGCTGCCTTTTAACGCCTCTGCTGCTCGGAATTTGGCTTTGGCTTCAAACTTGTCCTTATAAAAGGCTTCGGCCTCCTCCGAGATGAAGGCGCGATGTTCTGCTTGCGGTACCGGTGCAGTAACCGGGAGGATTGGGAGCGGACGACCTGCAAAATGTTGCGCTGTTTGGGCGCCTTGATAAAAACTGGCATACTCATTTTCTGCCGTTTGCACGTAAGTGCCTTGGTCGTAATCCCAGACATACTGGGCGCATTGTTGGGGAGGACGGGGAGGACGGTGGTACGGGTTCTTTGGACAGTCTGGCTTAATGTGGCCTGTCAAGCCACACAAAAAATATGTCCGAGTGTTGGGTCGGGGAGCTGGCACAGCCTGCTGCGCACCTATCTCCATTGGTGCTCCTCGACCGGGTTGGGTTCCGTACAGCGTGAATTGTGGCCGTCGTTGCTGCGGGGGGGGGAGATGTGTTGGCAGATGAGGAGGATACTGTGGACACAGAGGTTGCCGGGGTTGGAATCGGGCATTGATGGGAGGTCCCCTTTCGACCTGCATCTGTTCGAAGGATCGCCCGATCCTTTTGTACTCCTTCACTATATCCTCGTAATCCAGCACGAGGGTCCTTGGGTTGAGTTGCGCCTGCTCATAGATCTTGTAGTCTACGGCTTTCTTGATGAGGGTGAGCGCATGGTAATCCTCGATGTTGGCTTCCCTCTTTAGCACCTTGAATTTTTGAATGAACAGGTCGATAGGGTGCCCGTTCTGCCTTAGCGCCTCGAGTTTCCTTAGGGACTTGTCCGCGAGTACGTTAATCCTAAAATAAGACTGAATTTCGCCTTGGAAAGTGACCCATGAGGGCCAAGCCGACTCCCCTTTCTGCCCAGTGATGATGTCCTGAGCATTTTTGACGTCGTCAAACTCGGCGTCGTAGTACTTCTCGAGGGTGATCTGGGCGAACCCCTCGGCCTTTTTCTCTAACCTGGACAGGACAGCCACGCAGCGCAGCTTGTCCAACTTCCACGCCTGGGCGTCCACCCACAGACGTAGCCTTATCCACCATAATTGGAAGGTGGCCCGGTCACCGTCCCATTTTTCAGGGTCGGCGATCTTCTTCGTCATGTTGGCCTTGTCTTTGTCCACATTCAGCGTGGCCAACCGCTGGATGAGGTCGTCGAGATCTACTGGTCCCAACATATTCTATTATTTTCTTCTTTGAGCAGGGGCGGGATAGTGGGGATTTGGACGGAGGGAGGTTTTAGGGTAGGGACGAAAGTGTTGGATGCCATAGATGGCAAAAGCGGAGCCGAAATATGTGTATCTTTTTTTTCTGGATTGACCCAGTAGACCTTCTTTCTCCTTTGGGCTGGAATCTTAAATAGATCTTCTTTCAGCTCCTTACTGTATGGTATCTTCCAACCACACTCTGGGGAAGCCTACGTCGGTGTTGATAAAAAAAATGTGTCCTGGTGACCGCAGTGACCTGGAACAAAACTTCTCAAAAACTTTTCCTTAAAATCTGGCTGGCGAGCACGTCGGGAAGAATCGTGATGATCCCAACTATCGCTCTGATGTGACGTTACGGGTAATCACAAGAACCCGGGTACACCAGCGTAGTACCACACGAACAGTTAGACCTCAACTGATAAGGGGGGCTAGTGTGCTATGCCCAAAAGCAACTTTATCCTTATTTGTACAGCGGACGACCGTATGTAACAGTGTTTGGCGAGTGCTTTACTCGTTACCGTCAAGTGGTAATGTTGCCGACCCAAATCCTAAGAAAGGACTCAGCCTGCACAACAGCTAGACTTGCTTAATAGAGACAAGAGGACTGTGGGGAAACCCAACAAGAATTTGACTGGAGTTCTTGGGGCGTTGACATTCGACTATATATACTACTATACATTGTTTGTACATATTGACTACTGGTCTGTGCGTCAGGAACAGTAGGGTCTAGGGTATGATGTCATAGATAAGAGATGATGTCATGGGTCTAGGTCGTTCTAGACTTTGACGGAAATTAAAGATAAGGGGTTTAGAGCGGTCGAGAAGTCCGAAGGAATAGACCGGTCTTAGAGGGATCACGTGAGGAGTCATGTGACATTCACACGGTCACGTGATGCGAAAAAGAATAAATAAAAATGAGTTCGTAACACTACCCCCCTCCTATGGTTCACATTCCAGGCGAGACCAGATAGGAATTGGAGTTGTGAGAGTTTCGTAAGGTTTAAATAAAGAATCGAAGTTTGCCTGAAGCATACGTAGCTTTCGAGGCGAATTGGGTTTTCGTTTATAGAAGTCCGTGATGGCGTCTTTAGCCGATGATAAGTTACTTTCGGGTTCCCAGGTTCGATCTTCGTCACTGTATCCTTTCCAGTGGACGAGAAATTCCAGGCGTTTCCCTTTGAGCCGTGAGTCTACTACGTGTTCGACTTCGTACTCTTCGTTGCCCTCGTCAGTCACCTGGACCGGTCCGGGTTTATAAGTAGTTTGTCCGGGGAGTCGTCCTTTATAAGGCTTGGTACGACTAATATTAACAACCGGATGGATTTTCATGGAGGAGGGGAGCTTAAGCTCAACCGCGTTCGTTCCAACCATCTTAATTACGTCATATGGTCCTAGCCATCGTTCGGTTAATTTAGGCGATTGCCGAGTTTGTTTAAGGTTAAGGTGATCCGTTGACAACCAGACCTTATCTTTCGGCTGATAAATAGGAGCATCGCTTCTTTTCTTATCGGCAGATGCTTTCATTTTGTTTTTGGTGTTTTCTAGATTTTCTTTGACTTGCTCTAACGTTTGAGCGAAGTCGTTGAAGAAGTCCGAGGCTGCCGGAGCTTTTAAGTTAAGTGGTTCAATACCCATTCGTGGAGCGTATGAGCGAGTGACTTCGAATGGTGACTTTCCGGTAGCTGAGTGAACTTTGTTATTATATGAGAATTGCGCCAGCGCTAGCCAATCGGCCCATTCATTCTGCTTTTCAGCCGTAAAGAGGCGGAGATACTGCTGGAGATCTCGGTTAACTCTTTCGGTTTGTCCATCGGTTTGAGGGTGGAACGCCGTGGACATTTTTAATTCGATCTGTAGCATCTTGGCCAGATCTTTCATGACTTGTGCAGAAAATTGGGGTCCGCGATCGGAAATAATTGAGCGGGGAAGTCCGTGTGTTTTCCAGACATGGTCACGGTATAGCTTTGCCGTGCCAAGGGACGTAATAGTTTTAGTCGTGGGAATAAATACGGCTTCCTTTGAAAAGCGGTCTACCACCACGAGAACGGTATTGTATCCGTTGGACGTTGGTAGATCCGTTGTGAAGTCCGCCGAGATGTCCTGCCAGGGACCTTCTGGAATAGGATTAGGGGCTAGTTTGCCGGCCGGAGCGGCATTCGATGGTTTCATCCGAGCGCATCTTTCGCATCGGGAACAATAATTCTTAATGTCCGTTCGGATTCCTTGCCATATATAGTAGCGTGAGACTAACTCGTAAGTCTTCTCTGCGCCACCGTGTCCGGCTAAGGTGGAGTCGTGGTATAAGGTTATGATATCCTGACGGAGTCCGTTCTCCTCAGGCACGTAGATTTTCTTTTCAAGAAGGACCAGTCCTTCATCCGATAGGGTGGAACCCTTTGGTTCGCCTTCCTTTAATTTAGTTTGGGCATTCCAGACTGCCTCCATGATCTTTTCTTCTTCCCCTTTTATATTAATTACTTGGTTTGTCCCGCGAACACGAGATTCTGGTATTACCGTTACACCCTTGTTGTCGTTTTCTATCCCGAGTGTATGATCTTCACGTCGGGAGAGGGCGTCGGCTTTTCCCATTTGAGCGCCAGGCTTCTTTACTAATAAATAGTTGAACCACGTGAGGTACTGAGCCCATCTGGCTTGTCTTCGGTTCAGATCTTGGGATTTCATAAAATATTGGAGGTTTGCGTGGTCAGACCAGATTTCGAATTGGTCTTTCGTTCCTTCTAAATAATGTCTCCATTGTTCGAGAGCGAGAATTATGGCCAGCATTTCCTTATCAGCGATCGTGTAGTTTCTTTGCTCCGGGGACATACTGTGGGAGGAGAAAGCTACGGGATGCCATTTTCCTTCTTTTTTAATAGATAGTACGGCACCTGTGGCGAAGTCTGATGCGTCGCATTCGAGCCTAAACGTTTTATCATTATCCGGATAAGCGAGTATTGGTGCCGTAGTGAATGCTTTCTTTAGCATGTCAAATGCCGATTGTTCCTTTTCGGACCATGTCCTTTTTATGTCCTTTTTTGTTAGGTCGTTCAACGGCCTTGATTTAATTGAGAAGTCCTTTATGAATTGACAGTAAAAGTTCGCAAGGCCGAGAAAACTTCTAACTCCTTTCACGTTTTTAGGCGTGGGCCAAGCTTGAATTGCGTCCGTCTTTTCTTTCTCCATTTCGATTCCGTTGGCCGATACGACCATTCCTAGGAAGTCTACTCTGGGTACTTTGAAAAAGCATTTTTCGGGCTTAAGGTACAGGTCATTTTCCTTTAGCCTTCGTAACACTTCAAGGACGATTTCGTCGTGTTTCTTCTCATTGTTGTCCGTAAAAATAAGAATATCGTCGATGTAAACGACTACGACTGCTTGCAGATCGTGGAATATATCGTTCATCATTGTTTGAAACGTAGCCGGGGAATTACAAAGTCCGAAGTACATCACGAGAGGTTCGAATGCTCCCCTGTGACAGACGAAGGCTGCTTTCCATTCGTCTCCTTCTTTGATTCTTACGTTGTTGTAACCCCAGCGTAAGTCCATCTTGGTGAATAATGTAGCCCCTTTGAGCTTGTCAACAAGCTGTGCTATGAGCGGTAGGGGGTAATTGTTCTTGATAGTGTGTTCATTTAAATATCGATAATCTTGTACCATACGTTTCTTATTGTCCTTTTTTGGTACGAAGAATACCAGAGACGTCTGTGGAGATTTGGAGGGTCTAATATACCCTTTAGCCAGTTGATCGTCAATGAAAGCGGAGACTTCGTCTTGTTCCGTCGGGGAAAGGGGAATTAGTCGACCCTTTTTGGGTTGAAACCCTTCTTTCATTTCAATCGCGTGGTCCCATGTCTTTCGGAGAGGCATACGTTCCGAACTTGTTTTCGTGAACGTGTCTAGGTATTTGTGGTAACATTTTGGTACCATCTCCTCAATCATGGGTTCTTTCTTCTCCGTAGGCTTTTCCAGAGCCTTGAGGCGTCGATATACGTAAGGCATGTCGTTGAGCTCCTTTTCCTCTAGGGATCTAAGGAATACAGACTCGTACGACAATAATTTACATGACCTTGGGCACCTGGTGAGACTGACATCGCCTGTTTGCCAGTTTATGTTTGGGTTGTGCTTTATCAACCAGGTGTATCCTAATATTAACGGATTTTTGCCAAGATCCGTAACTTCTGCCGTTATAATCTCACGGTGTCCTTTGTAGTCAACGAGTATTTCGGCATTATGAGTGATGCTTCCTGCCGAATTCTTTGTACCGTCAACGTTGTAAACAGGGATAGGCCGTGAGAGTTCCTTGATTGGGATTTTGTGGGCGGCAATCCACTTTCAATCAATGAAAATCCCGTTTGCTCCACTGTCTAGGAGTGCCTTTGTCGCCGTGTAATTTCTTTTGTTTGTTGCTGGTGCGACATTGATCTCTAGACAGATTTCTAGCTTTTGTTTTAAGGATCTTATGAGGATCCGTTCCGGGGTTTCTTTCGTAATATTTTTGTTTTTATTGAAAACCGAATTAAGCCTGCATTCCCGTGCAGCAAGCTCACTTTCGTGAGTCCCGGTTTTGGTAGAAAAGTTCGTAGATACATTAGATTCTGTATCGAAGAAATCCTGTTCTTCTTGTCTGTATTCTACTGATAAACAATCGTATTTATTTTTTTGTTGGCCGAGCACTGCATCAGGCCTTTTTGCTAGCTTAGGCAACTGAGCACCCGGTTCGCTCAATTGCCTTTGCCTTTTTCCGTCTCCTTCATATCATAAAAGAACGCTTTCATCGCTTCGAAGTCCATGCCCTCTAGGGACTGGATTCTCGAATCCTCCTTAGGGCTTGTGCCCGAATTCGATTGGTCCGTATCCCCAGCTGTAGTAGCTCGGACATTGCGATATTTCGAGCACCTTCTGCTATGCCCTCCCCCAAGGAATTTGCATTCAGTGCACTCCTTCTTGGGTCTTGGGCACGCTTTAGCCAGGTGCGGGCCTTGGCAGTTGAAGCACTTGCCTTTTTGGACCGCGTCTATGTCCATAGGCTCGCCTCGCCCACCGTATGTCTTTGCGCCTGAAGAGGCGGCTTGTCCTTGGTTTCGCGCGTTTTGCCAGACGCGCCCCTGGTTGCCTCTCATAGCGAAGGCCTCGATGTTGTTTCCGTACGTTTTTATAGTTTTCACGTACGTTTCGACCGTAGTCGCCCTTTCGCCGTTTTGGAAGATCAGGCGGATGATCTCTTCTCGGGTGTTCCGTTCTAGGAAATAAATTCCCATTGGGTCACCGGCGTCTGCCCTTTCGTATAGGGCGATCCATTTTGTGAGATAGTCTTCGGTCCTCTCACGTGGATCTTGTTTTAGCTCGGCGAGTTTCGCGAGCGCTTGGTCGATCTCCAGACCGGGGAGGAATCTAGCCTTGACTCCTTGTGCTAACTCCATGGCATCGGGCCAGAGATGCCTGTTTACTCCGAGGTATTTTTGTAACTGGTTGCGAGCCCAGCTACCTGCTCCATTCTTGTCACGTCCTTCCTTTGTGCCAATGCGCGTCCAGACGGCTATGCACTTGTCTTTGTTTGACGTGAAAGTCTCCTCGTTCATTTCGAGGTAGACTCCGATCTTCACCCACCACTCGCTAAACCTTTCGTACGACCCGTCGTACATGCCGGGGTCAGGGCATACTTCTACTTTCTTTGATATTTTTACCTCAGCACGTGGTTGTGCTGCGGCCTGCTCTGCGTCCCTTGCCCTTGATTGGGCGCTCCTGATGTCTTGTTGGAGCTGGAGAATTGTGGCCTGTAGGCCGGCGATGAGAGCGGCGAGCTCTTCGTTTGATGCCATTGTCGGTGGCCTTGGTGAGGATGGTGGGGAGAGGGTTAGGTCTTCTGATGAGGTGTCGGGGTCAGAGGGATCGGTGAGTCCTCTGAGGCCCCAATTGTTCGACAGCTTGGTTTAATTCTTGTTCGAGTCCCTGGTCTTGGGGAACAGCGAATGCGCGGAGAGGGGATGCCAGGTTGCGTACGTAGGGAAGAGGGCCTGGCTCTGGGAGGTCTTCAAAGATGTCGTCGTATAGAAGGTAGCCGACGTCGAGTTCTTCTTCTTTGACTTCTGGATATAGAAGCTCGGGGATGTCGTTTGGGTCCACCGAGGGAGTTCTGAAGAAAAGTAGAGGCTCGTCCTCGTACTCAAACTTCACGTATGCTTGATAGTTCATGCAACGGCCCACTCGAAGGTGAAAACCTGAGTGTCGCTAAAACCGTGCCTTTGGTGTTACTCGGGCCAATAGCCTTCCCGACGTAACCGTATGTACTTTGTATATAAAAACTTTTAAGGTGCCTCACGAGGACACGGGAACGTATTCCCAGAAGAAGGTGAAGAGAGTTGGGGCGGTTTTTAAACGCCTTAGACCCGCTCGAGGGTACCCCTGGTGCACCCTAGATAGCTAACACCCTTCAAGCGCTCTAGTGCGCTGGGCTACGTAAAAGCGGAGAAGTGCCAAATGGCGGTATGGAAGTAGAGATAATCCCCTTAAGCCTGGGGTCCGGCTATATCCCTTTAACGCTAGGGGCCGCGTATGCGATGTGCAGAGAGAGAGTAGTTTCGATGACAGTCAAGTTCTAATGTTGCCGACCCAAATCCTAAGAAAGGACTCAGCCTGCACAACGACTAGACTTGCTAATAGAGACAAGAGGACTGTGGGGAAACCCAACAAGAACTTGACTAGAGTTCTTGGGGCGTTGACATTCGACTATATATACTACTATACATTTGTTTGTACATATTGACTACTGGTCTGTGCGTCAGGAACAGTAGGTTCTAGGGTATGATGTCATAGATAAGAGATGATGTCATGGGTCTAGGTCGTTCTAGACTTTGACGGAAATTAAAGATAAGGGAGTTAGAGCGGTCGAGAAGTCTGAAGAAATAGACTGGTCTAGAGGGATCATGTGATGAGTCATGTGACGTTCACACGGTCACGTGATGCGAAAAAGAATAAATAAAATGAGTTCGTAACAGTTAATAGATGGTCTGGTAAAAGGACTTAAGGCAGCACTTGCTAGTGCCTAAAAGGTAGGTTTTTTATGTCAGCCTTAATTGGCCTTTGAGACCTGGCCTCCAGAGGTTCTAAAAATAGATATTGTGTAATTTCCATTGAAACATCCCAAGAATGCTTAGAGATCCTCCAGAAGACCTCCAGAGGCTCTTATTTGATATATCTAAGTAATTATATAAGCAGCAAAAAGTGTCCTGATTATCTCATTATCTCAAATACAGATAATATCTCATAAGCAATTGTTGAGTGGCAAGGGTGATTACATAAGCAAGCAGTGACATCATCATCAGGAATATCACTCAAAAAAGCCACTACTTCCAGAGAACCTCCTAGGAGACCTTCAGAACCTCTAATTATGTATTTGAGTGATTATGTAAGCATCTGAAAGTGTCCTAATTACCTCATTGACAAGGCACAAGATAAGGTCCAGGAAGCAGTGACATCATCATATAGCGTGGTTGGTAGAATATAGACTGGGTGTAAATGTACAGTAGTGGGAAATATGAACTGGAAATTGGAAGTTTTAGCTGACATTCTGTTGCTGGCACAATTTAGAGTATGGTTGATGGACACAATGCAAGAGAAAATTTGATATGTATGTTGGCAACTGTGCTAACCTGATGTAAATGTTATCTCAAATAAAAAGTTTTGGTGCCGACAGCATACATATAAAAACTTTGCATTTTGCCTACAGGTTTGTGCCTCAATGAAACTTCAAACTTAGTCCATGCAGCAATGGGGGTGCAAACTTAGAATACTGACAAACAATAAAACAATAGTCCATATTCAAAGTAATGTCCATAGATCATATGTCAAACTAAATTTCATGTATTATTCATGAGTGATATGGATTGCCCCATAGTTGCCTGCTGCTCATGCAATCTGTTACAGTTGTTGAGGGGGTACCACTTTTTTTCCATACCAACACCACCACTCTCCCCTAGCCTCTGGGATGACCTGATATTTGACTCTGGCACTTTCCTGTGGGACAGCAATGCCCAGACACTGGCACTAGATGACACCGCCTTTTAGGCAATGTAGAGGCAATGACCACTGCCATCATGGCTGCATAAGGCAGTGGTGCAGACTTCCTTTCTCTCTTTTTATCCTATTTGATATTTCATGGACATTTCCTCCTTGGCTGTGTTCTCTCGCATACAGCCTCATATCTTCCAATCACATATTTCCCCTTATGATAGTGTCAGCCACCATGTCTATTTATGGTTCTCAGAAGCCTCCCCTAAAGCATTTCTAAACTTATATATAGTTGCTTCTAAGCACCCATATAACTCTAACCTTGATCTACACAATATACTGTGTATGGTGAAACAGTTCCACTCGCTTCGCTCAACACTTAATACACTTCGAGTTGGAAGTCATCTCCACCATTGCACTTCTGATCTTCTTAATCATCAGTGCCCCTTTCTGTTGCCTGTCTGCAGAATGCCGACATCATTGGGGCAGTTCATCACAGGAACATTCCCACTGACACTAGAGCACTAGGACACTCCATCCTAGGTTAGGTTCTGCCCATCGCCTGTGGTAGGGAATGGAACATGGTCGTATCACTTGTTATGCACACCCAGTCAGCGTTACACAATCATTCCTTGATGTTCACTGCCCAGCTTGTAAAAGTCCATTGCCCGACCCTAAGTGCCATTCTGCACATCATTTCTACATACACAAGTTATCCTATAATCGCCTGGCTTGTATCTGTCACTGTCAACCCTAATGCCATTTTGTATAGTAGTCACAGTGCACCTTCAAGAGACATGAGCAGCATCTAATATGGATTGTGGTGGTGGCTTACTACAGTGGCTCGTAAATTATGTTGCAACAGCTTTCATCCAAGAGAAAATCTTCTCTGAGAAAGCCAATGACTCCATTTGATGCTGGATAAGCTCAGTTATCCAAGCAGAATCATACAGGGTGAGTGGTAGTCCCCCGACTGCATCCCTCGAGGTCATTGGATGATCGGCTGTGTGAGTCCTATGTACATCAGTAAAAACAGGACTAACTGTCCAGTGCTGTCCAGTACTGGATAGTAGCATAGTGCTCATAGTCTCATAGTGTGATTATAGTCTGTCATAGTATTCTGATAGTATTCTGATAGTACTTTCATAGTGGTCATAGTGATGCCATAGTATATATACAATAGTGCTTTTATAGTGGCTTAGGGCCAGAATGGATTCCGCTACTCAGAAAGTAGCTGAGTTTGTATGAGTTTGTTGGGTGGCAAGGAGCTCGGCATGATGGCTAGCTGAACTGTCGCTGACTGAATATTTCACAAACCTTTTTTTTCCCCTCCAATGTAAAGATCCAATGGATATCCAAGCCTCACTTTATCCAGATCCCACTGATTGCCATTGACAATACATCCACCATCAACTTATTCACCTTGTCAGAGAACTTACTTGCTTCACAGACATCCTCATGGCTGAACACACCGGCATGACCACCGGAGACAAGCAAGTGAAGTGGACCAAGCATGAGCTTGATGCTGTCATATGATATCTTCATAAAAAAGGTGATGGAAACTTCAAGGAGATGACATTCTTTGCTGCTGCTGAAAGTATCAAAGATCTCCATGCTGTGGGAAGAATCAAGAATGCCAAAAGCATCTGGAACAAATGGAGCCAGGTAAATGAAATCCCAATGCTCGATGTACTACTACACACTGAAATCATCTCCCACCTGGCCAGCTCAAGTCAATTTACACTGCTATAACACATTACCATAATCTATCAGGCATTCATTGAGACAATGAGAATGGTCCAAACATACAAGGTGTTATGATTGTGGAGGAGGTACTACCTTTTCCCCTACCAACTCCCCCACTCTTCCCTAGCCTTTGGGACGACCTACTGTTCAACTCTGGCACCTTCCTTTGGAATGGCAATATCCACACCCCAGCACTGGATGACACTGCCTTCTAGGCAGTGTAAGAGGCGATGACCACTGCCATCATGGCTGTGCAAGGCAGTGGTGCGGACTCCTGTTTCTCCTTTTAGTTCTATTTGAGATCTCACAGACAATCCCTCCTCAGCTGTGTTCTCTCACATATAGCCTTGTATCCCCCAATTCCATCTTTCCCCTTATGATAGTGTCAGCTGCCTTACTATTTATGGTTCTCAGAAGCCTCCCCTAAATTACCTACAAACCCATATATAGTCGCTTCTGAGCGCCCATGTAACTTTAACCTTGATCTACACAATATACCATGTCTGGTCATTCAGTTCCGCTCGCTTCGCTCAACACCTAACATGCTTCGAGTTGGAAGTCATCTCCACTGTTGCGCTTCTGATCTTCTTGATCATCAGCGCCTTCTCCTGCTGCCTATCCACAGAATGCCGACACTGTCGGGATAGTTTGCTATAGGAGCATCCCACTGGCATTAGAGCACTAGGACCCTCCATCCTAGGCTAAGTTCTGCCCATATAGTGAAAGGAATGTGTTTGACCACATCACCTGTGGTAGGGAAATGGAACATGGTTGTTATGGATAGTGAGGGGGTATTACCTTTTTCCCTACCCACTCCACCCCTCACCTTGGGACTCTGGGACGACTTACTCTTTGACTCCGGCGATCTCCTTTGGAATGGCAATCTCCCCTCACCGGCACTGGACGACACTGCCTTCTAGGCAGTGTAAGGCTATGACCACTGCCATCATGGCTGCGCAAGGCAGTGGTGTGGATCTCTCCTTTCCTATTTGTATTTCTTTCAGACCATTCCTTCTTGGCTGTGCTCTCTCGCGCATAGCCTCGTATTTCCTATTCCCCCCCGATTCCATCTTGGCCGATTACAGTATGACTATTTATGGTCTCAAGAAGCCTCCCCTAAATTATCTATAACCCTATATATAGAGGCTTCTTACCGCCCATGTAACTCTAACCTTGATCTACACAATATACCATGTAATCACCCGTTCTGCTCGCTTCGCTCTACCGCTTCACATGCTTAGAGTAGGAAGTCATCTCCGCTGTTGCGCTGTTGCGCTTCTGATCTTCTTGATCATCAGTGCCCCTTTTTGTGTTATAATAATGAATATTTTCAAACTTTTTATCGCATTCAACCTTCACTTTCCAAATCACGTGACCAGTGCACATGACCGTGAGAAACCATCACCTGACCTAGGTCTAGACTTAGTCACGTGACATGCCTCACCTCTTTAATCTCCGTTCCTTTCACACCTTATCTATTCCCACAGTCATTTCCATTATCTCTACTCTCACAAATGCTTCCTTACTCTATCCATACCTAGTAATACCTCTCACGCACAGCCTGGTCCGTGCACATTTCTGTAACATATATAAAGGAGACACTTAGACAACTGGATCCCCAGTCTAATCCACTTTGTTCACCATCAATAGTCATTGCCTTGACCTCTGGTCATTGTAGGCTGGTGTTGTTCGGACGCGATCCACATACCCTCTTCATCAAGCCAGGACTTGTGTAGCCTGCAAGATGTAAGATCTGAGCCGTGTGCTGTGTAGTGATTCCCACTCGCAACACTTGGATTAGACTATCATACACACCGCTCGGATCCCAGAGCTAAGGGAATGTCTGCAGTTATTACCTGTTACGAACTCATTTTTATTTATTCTTTTTCGCATCACGTGACCGTGTGAATGTCACATGACTCCTCACGTGATCCCTCTAAGACCGGTCTATTCCTTCGGACTTCTCGACCGCTCTAAACCCCTTATCTTTAATTTCCGTCAAAGTCTAGAATGACCTAGACCCATGACATCATCTCTTATCTATGACATCATACCCTAGACCCTACTGTTCCTGACGCACAGACCAGTAGTCAATATGTACAAACAATGTATAGTAGTATATATAGTCGAATGTCAACGCCCCAAGAACTCCAGTCAAGTTCTTGTTGGGTTTCCCCACAGTCCTCTTGTCTCTATTAAGCAAGTCTAGCCGTTGTGCAGGCTGAGTCCTTTCTTAGGATTTGGGTCGGCAACATTAAAACTTGACTGTTCTCGAAACTACTCTCTCTCTGCACATCGCATACGCGGCCCCTAGCGTTAAAGGGATATAGCCGGACCCCAGGCTTAAGGGGACTATCTACTTCCATACCGCCATTTGGCACTTCTCCACTTTTACATAGTCCAGCGCACTAGAGCGCTTGAAGGGTGTTAGCTATCTAGGGCGCACCAGGGGTACCCTCGAGCGGGTCTAACGCGTTTAAAAACCGCCCCAAAACCTCTTCACCTTCTTCTGGGAATACGTTCCCGTGTCCTCGTGAGGCACTTTAAAGTTTTTACGTACAAGTACATACGGTTACGTCGGGAAGGCTATTGACCCGAGTAACACCAAGGACGGCTTTAGCGACACTCAGGTTTTAACCTTTGAGTGGGCCGTTGCATGAACTACCAAGCATACGTGAAGTTTGAGTACGAGGAAGAACCTCTACTTTTCTTCAGAACTCCCTCGGTGGACCCAAACGACATCCCCGAGCTTCTATACCCCGAAGTCAAGGAAGAAGAATTTGACGTCGGCTACCTCCTATACGACGACATTTTCGAAGATCTCCCAGAGCCGGGCCCACTCCCCTACATACGCAACCCGGCATCCCCTCTCCGCGCGTTCGCTGTTCCCCAAGACCAGGAACTCGAACAAGAATTAAACCAAGCTGTCGGACAACTGGGGCCTCAGAGGGTTAACCGATCCCTACGACCTCGACACCTCCTCCGACAACCTAACCCCCTCCCGACAACCATCACCAAGGCCACCAACGATGGCATCAAATGAAGAGCTCGCCGCTCTCATCGCCGGCCTACAGGCCACAATTCTCCAGCTCCAACAAGACGTCAGGAGCGCCCAATCAAGGGCAAGGGACGCAGAACAGGCTGCAGCGCAACCTCGCGCTGAAGTCAAAATTTCAAAGAAAGTCGAAGTATGCCCTGACCCCGGCATGTACGACGGCTCCTACGAGAGGTTTAGTGAATGGTGGGTCAAGATCGGAGTCTACCTCGAGATGAACGAGGAGACGTTCACGTCAAACAAGGACAAATGCATAGCCGTATGGACACGCATCGGCACCAAGGAAGGACGTGATAAAAATGGAGCAGGTAGCTGGGCTCGTAACCAGTTACAAAAATACCTCGGAGTAAACCGGCATCTCTGGCCCGATGCCATGGAACTCGCACAAGGAGTCAAGGCAAGATTCCTCCCCGGTCTGGAGATTGACCAAGCGCTCGCGAAACTCACAGAGCTCAAGCAAGGTCCACGTGAGAGGACCGAAGACTATCTCACGAAATGGATTGCCCTATATGAAAGGGCAGACGCCGGTGACCCAATGGGAATTTATTTCCTAGAGCGGAACACCCGGGAAGAAATCATCCGCCTCATCTTCCAGAATGGCGAAAGGGCGACAACGGTCGAGACGTACGTGAAGACCATAAAAACGTACGGAAACAATATCGAAGCCTTCGCCATGAGGGGCAACCAGGGGCGCGTCTGGCAAAACGCGCGTAACCAAGGACAAGCCGCCTCTTCAGGCGCAAAAACATACGGTGGACGAGGCGAGCCAATGGACATAGACGCAGTCCAAAAAGGCAAGTGCTTCAACTGCCAAGGCCCGCACCTGGCTAAAGCGTGCCCAAGACCAAAGAAAGAATGCACCGAGTGCAAATTCCTTGGGGGAGGGCATAGCCGAAGGTGCTCGAAGTATCGCAACGTCCAAGCTACTTCATCTGGGGATACGGACAAATCGGATTCGGGCGCAAGCCCTAAGGAGGATTCGAGAATCCAGTCCCTAGAGGGCATGGACTTTGAAGCAATGAAGGCGTTCTTCTATGATATGAAAGAGACGGAAAAAGGCAAAGGCAATTGAGCGAACCGGGTGCTCGGTTGCCTAAGTCAGCAAAAAGGCCTGATGCAGTGCTCGGCCAACAAAAAAATAAATACGATTGTTTATCAGTAGAATATGGACAAGAAGAACAGGATTTCTTCGATACAGTATCAGATGTATCTACGAACTTTTCCACCGAAACCGGGACTCACGAAAGTGAGCTTGCTGCACGGGAATGCAGGCTTAATTCGGTTTTAAATAAAAACAAAAATATTACGAAAGAAACCCCGGAACGGATCCTCATACGATCCATGAAACAAAAGCTCGAGATCTGTCTAGAGATCAACATCGCACCAGCCACAAACAAAAGAAATTACACGGCGACAAAGGCACTCCTAGACAGTGGAGCAAACGGGATTTTCGTTGATCGAAAGTGGATTGCCACCCACAAAATCCCAATCAAGGAACTCTCACGACCGATCCCCGTATACAACGTTGACGGTACAAAGAACTCGGCGGGAAGCATTACCCACAACGCCGAAATACTTGTCGACTACAAAGGACACCGTGAGATCATAACGGCAGAAGTTACGGATCTTGGTAAAAATCCGATAATATTAGGATACACCTGGTTGATGAAACACAACCCAAACATAAACTGGCAAACAGGCGATGTCAGTCTCACCAGGTGCCCAAGGTCATGTAAATTATTGTCGTATGAGTCTGTATTCCTTAGATCCCTAGAGGAGAAGGAACTCAACGACATGCCTTATGTATATCGACGTCTCAAGGCTCTGGAAAAGCCTACGGAGAAGAAAGAACCCACGATTGAGGAGATGGTACCCAAATGTTACCATAAATACCTAGACACGTTCACGAAAACAAGTTCGGAACGTATGCCTCTCCGAAAGACATGGGACCACGCGATTGAAATGAAAGAAGGGTTTCAACCTAAAAAGGGTCGATTAATTCCCCTTTCCCCGACGGAGCAAGACGAAGTCTCCGCTTTTATTGACGATCAACTGGCAAAAGGGTATATTAGACCCTCCAAATCTCCACAGACGTCACCGGTATTCTTCGTACCCAAAAAGGACAATAAGAAACGAATGGTACAAGATTACCAATATTTAAACGAACACACAATAAAAAACAATTACCCCCTGCCGCTCATAGCGCAGCTTGTTGACAAGCTCAAAGGGGCTACATTATTCACGAAAATGGACTTACGCTGGGGTTACAATAACGTAAGAATCAAAGAAGGAGACGAATGGAAGGCTGCCTTCGTCTGTCACAGGGGAGCATTCGAACCTCTCGTGATGTACTTCGGACTTTGTAATTCCCCGGCTACGTTCCAAACGATGATGAACGATATATTCCACGATCTGCAAGCAGTCGTAATCGTATACATCAATGATATCCTTATTTTCACGGACAACAACGAAAAGAAACACGACGAAATTGTCCTCGAAGTGTTACAAAGGCTAAAGGAAAACGACCTGTACCTAAAGCCCGAAAAATGCTTCTTTAAAGTACCCAAAGTAGATTTCCTGGGAATGGTCGTGTCGGCCAATGGAATCGAAATGGAGAAAGAAAAGACAGACGCAATTCAAGCCTGGCCTACGCCTAAAAACGTAAAAGGAGTTAGAAGCTTCCTCGGCCTCGCGAACTTTTATCGTCGTTTCATAAAAGATTTCTCTATTAAATCAAGACCGTTGAACGATCTAACAAAAAAGGACATGAAATGGACATGGTCCGAAAAGGAACAATCAGCATTTGACATGCTAAAGAAAGCATTCAC
>JBBPSM010000118.1:8478-19660 GCA_038093595.1 Butyriboletus regius
GGCAGTTGGCCCCAGGTTTTAAGGCGAGACAAGAGCCCTCCGAGGACCTCGGCATCCTCCAGTTGGAGACTTGCACTATGAGTGATGCAAGGCTGTCCTGCATGTCAGGCAATCAAGGCCGAGATTTGAACGCAGATTATTTACCAGCGACGGATGAGCTGCTCCACCCATCAAGATAATCCTTCCCGAACTGTCTGTCCATTCTGCCAGGGGATCTCTTCCGATGTAGCGCCTGCGCTGGACTACAGGACAGAGATCGAGCAGTCGCTTGAGCCTATATGTACGATGAGAAGCGTCCGAGTACCCGAGTGAACCTCCCACTTCAAATCTCCGGAGAAGCAAAACTTCTTCCTTGGTATCGCGAAATTCCATTCCTCGAGAGTGTCGCTGCCCGGATCCATCAGGCTGTCTGGCCAAAATACATGTATCGTATACGCGCTGTTATCTCGCTGGAAAGTTCACCTCGTGAATGTCGTGCACGAATAAGTATGGGGTGGTACTACGTACCACGGGGAAGCCAATCGCATGAGAAGATGTACCCATCCAGATCGGGTACTGTTCCCGAGTTAATTTAGAACAAAAGACAGTAATCTTACTTGCCTGTACCCCACCACGCTCTGGATTTGTAAACACGTCAAGCTCGGGGTCCTTGCGCAATTGTTCACGGGAAATGGTCGCTCTAAGTGACCCTTGAGTTTACGCCCACAGATAACACCTGCACGCTTACACGTAGACAGAAAAGTTGTCCGTGCTGGGTCGACCACCATTTGACGTCCCGGCGACAGTCTTACGCACAATACTACACGGTCCGTCCGCCCCTATTATCAGGTCTGCGACCAACGTCGTACCCGAAGCCAGCTCAACTCTCGGGGGATTGGCGGAGACCTTGGTAACAAGGGTGTCGTAAGATATCTGAACACCTGCCGACTTTGCCGCGGAATGTAGCATTGCGTGAAGGTCTTGATACTGGACACGTCATTACCCTCAATGACAAATGGATGACACATGAATGAGTACTCACATGCATCAAAAGGTACTCGGCTCCAATCTCTTGCAACACTTCTGTCTGAGGCCACAGCAAATGTCCTGTTAACTCGCCTGTCTCCACTGTTGAGATTATGGGCGCTGTCATCAATCATAATTAGTCATATCGCATGGGGTGCACTCACTCGAGTAGCAATGACTTTTCCTGGTCGGTTTACCCCACCGAGCAAGTTGTTTTCCGAGACCCCATTCCTCTAGAATCTTTGTGAGATTTGGTGGGACTCGGACGCCACACGCTTTCTGTGATTCACAACGATGTGTTGCACGTTAAAGGAACGTGGGCAGAGTTAGATTTGAGAATGTACCTGTTCAGGTCTCGACTTATCGATGACACGGACAGTGTGTCCCGCTTGACTCAGCCTGAACGCAACGGCCAAGCCAGAGATACCTACAGGATTATTTGGATGAACACTGAGGATGAAGGAATCGCTCACCTCCGCCTACGACTACGATATTCAACCTCAGGGAAGCCTTCACGGAAAACGACATGGTCTTGATTAGGGCTCCAGTGGACGGGACTTTTGTGTCCTGGAAAGTGTAAGACGGTGATGGTTTAAATCAATTCCCAGTTGGGTATAAAATCGTGAGCGGGTTACGAGAACCAACCTTTTTGCCTTGTAACGTGTTTGTCCCATGGAATGTCAGGGAAAAAAACGCGAGTGATCGCTTCCGTCGTGTGACCACACGGGAAGCCGGAGTAAAATTGTAGACCTGAATGGACCATAACCGAACCTTGGCACCTTCCGAAACGGAGAGGACCCTCGAAATCCAGCTCAGTATAAGCGCAGAACGGCAATCAAGGTCGGTGAAATCCGTACAAGATCGGATCACCATATCAAAGTATTTGAGTCCATCCGACCCGACAGGGGAGCAGGCGAGTGTTACTCTTCCTCGGCCGTCCACATGCATGCACAATGGCACAAACAAAGCAAAAGCCTCGCCTATCAACGAAATGACAGAGCCGAAAGAAGTCTGTCCGGATATTCATGTCTGCCCGTTTTTTGACGCGTACCATTCCAAAGAACGACTGTTTTGATGACGGCTCCAATTAATGCCGTCAAGCCTGGGGTTGCCCCGCAGAGCGGCCATTGGGTCACAGATACCAATGGTGGTAAGAAGCAGGTCGCCAGGGACTTGGATGGGTTCGGAGAGGCCCAATTGTGCGTCGGACGGCGAGAATGATACAATTAATCGGGCCTGCTCCTCTAGACACGGGTCTTGTATAGCCCGCGCAGTATATTATCAACGTCTGATAAGGTCGCTTCTTTACGGGACAGCTCGAGATACGCCTCCCCCTCCTCGTTTTCAACAGGATCGGCGATCCGAGAAGCCATATGCCAATGCTGGGGATGCAAGCCTCTAGAAAATATTTCCATCACCGCAGGCTCCCTTGGGTCTGTCGTCAATTATCGTCCAACGTGCAATTTACAACGTGCTCTACCTGTCCAATAGTCTTTTAGCTTCAAACAGATAGTCCGAGTTGGGGACCGTTTCTCCACTCGCATTTACGTAGTCCCCAGTTTTGAGGATGCGACTGTCTTTGGGCTCGAGGATTTTGGTCGCGGACGGCAACGTGGCCGCCATGTTGCTGGGATGTCAATTTAGTTTTGCAAAACTAACGTCATCCATCTGCACCCACCGTTCGCTGTCTTCGCTTACGATCTTCTCCACGTCTTCGAGCAAGCAGTGGGTTGGCTTCACCCAAGCTTCTACGCCATCCAAGTCATTACTGAGCAACGCAACAGCGTACTGGCCGTGCTGAGAAACGGACTGAATACCTGCTACGTAAAAACATTATCTATGCTGACCTTGAGCAGGTATACCCTCCTTTGAGAAGTTGCCAACGATTCGTGGCTAGGCGCGAGGAAGACGTCTGTCCAAGTAAACTGCGGTTTCTCGCTGTAGACAGCCGTTGGAGTGTCAACGCCAGGATCTGAGTCATTCAGCGAAGCGTTTGAGGAATCCAAAGTCGGTGGAGGAACTCTTGATGGACGGGGTGTGTCCGCTTCTGACGCGTCAGGGTCCGGTTTTACCTGATGTTTCTCGTGCTCGTCGAGCGCACAAGGCTTCTCCGTAGGTAAACCAAATGAATTATCAGACCCTATCGCGTCATCCAGCGCGCTTTGATCTACCTGAACCTCAGCACGTCCGGATGTGGAATGGGAGACAACGTCATCGCCCGCGTTTGTATCCAACTCTTTGGCATTGAGTCCTTTTCCAAACGACGGCCAGGCCCATTTCCTGACGTCCATCCTCATACTTATGCTTACACCAAGAAGACCACCCGAAGAAGGTGCTTCCAAATTCGGTCCTGTCCGTCGGTCGTCATGATCTCCGCGGCTCATGTCATCCAGTCTTTCTGGTTGAATTGTCGAGGGAGAAAGAGTAGCGGGTCCAAGCGTTGGAGTAAGGTGGTTCATTAGATGTCGTGCCAATGCAACGGGGTATCGTGAACTTCTATATCTGCTGGAAGGAGCAACATGACTTTGCGTCAATACAAGCGCAGCAACCCCCTCGGGTATCTGTGATGAGAAATTATCAATGGTGGGAAGGATCAATTGATATGATGGATGGAGAGGCAAGCCTGGGAGGGAAGTCGGGTAAACTACTGTGCCACTTTGGTGGGGAGACATGCGCGCACCAAGGTCTATGCCGAGGCTAAAATCCTTATCTGGATCCCACGTCCATGCCCAGATGGTAAAGAATCGCTCAAGCTGCAACTCCAGAGCCTGTTCTCCCAATGAAGACAATATCGAAGAGAAGGACCCGTGGGTCAACTGAAAGCCACGTTGCGTCAGCTCTCGAGGAACGAACCAGAAGGTGAAATCGACCTTGAATTGTTCATAACCTCGCATGAGATGTGCCCGTATCGCAGAATCATGCAGGGTGCCATCGTGGTAGTCAAACTGTGGTACTTGACTCTCTTCTTCCTCTTTGGCTTTCCCTCTGCCTTTATCCCGGGTCTTGGGCTTTACAATCGGAGCACGCGATGTCTTTGCCAGCTCGACGGCCTGAATGGTTGGGCACTCAAGGGGATGACACCGACGCAGAAGAGGCCACGCTCACCATATGCATCCAAAAGTTAGGCTCCGGGTTCACCATGATCATCCTTCTGGATTGCGAATGAACATTCTGACATGGATCTGTTGAATGGAAGATCCTGGCGAACGTTTAGTTCTGTACACACCCGCCACCACATTCATTAGTTCCCTCACTCTGCAAAGTTAACGAGCGCTTTCGCAAGCCCAACCTGCCTCAGCATCTTGTCCCGTGAAACAGCTCGGTCGCGTGAGGTGTAAAATAAAATTTGGGCCTGTTCCTCGGCATCCTCATCATCATGTGTCGTTAAGATGTCAGGTCGAAGAGTAGGATTGTAGATCGTTAGGTATAGCAGAGACGGAGGGAGTCTGCTCATGTGGAAACAAGTCAAGATCAATTCAAGTAATTCATTATAAACAGCTGTAAAGCCGTCTCGACCGTGAGTAAACAGGCAGAGAGCAACCAATACACAACTCTAGCCAGTCCATAAAAATACGTGATTATGCAGGTAGATTACATTTGTTCTCTAAGGTCTTGGTATGTCATTGTCCACGACTTCATTCTTCTGTGAGTTTGCATCGGAAAACGGGTTGGATTCAGAGTCAACCGGCGAAGGTGACGAAGAGGACAGTTGCCATTCTCCCTCCATGAGTTGGATGGGGCTGGATTCAAATCTTCGCAAGTCCGCAGCATCGTCGTCATCAGCCTCGACCTCGTTGGACGATGTAGGCGATGCTTTGGAGGAAGACGAGAAATGGAGCGTTTGCTCGCCATCCATCAGAAGAGAATTCAGACCAGCGCTGGGGAGGAGTTGGTCGTGCTGGGACTCTTCAAAGCTCGGCGGCTCGTAGAGGGGTGGAGGGGAAGACGACGGTGTCGACCTGTCGTGAGAGTGTGGTGTCCGCCAAACAATGTTTTGTGGTTTCTGGGGTAACACGAAAGTAGGCGCGACGATTTCACTGGGAGGTGTGGGGAGTTGGGTATCCATGGATGGGTTGGGATCAACAGCCTCATCAACCGATAGTCGTGCTTCCTCTATCTTATAATAAGTTTTACCACCAAGCGGCTCGTTGCTTCGTCGCTTATAGAATAGTAGGTATGCATTCGCATTCTGGAAGGCCTATAAATGCATCATCTTCACAACACTGCATTAGACTCACCACTGCCTGGTATGCTTCGCTCCTTGTGACATAAGAGTCGTCGAAGTGGTACCATTGCTCGGTGACGTGGTTGAGCGCATAGGCCCGATAATGGCCACCACCCAATCCACCGAGGTGTTCGTCGACCGCGTATAAATCATAGATGAGAGGTTCCTCGACATTGCCAATCCCTAGCTCCTCGATGTCGATTCCATCCTCAGCCAACCTCTGTCCAACCCTCCGTTCACCAACGAGATCGGTGAGGTCGAGACCTTGAATGGGAAAGTCGACAAACGTATCAATCTTGTCTCTGAGTGCACGGCTGTTACTGAAACGCTTGAGATGCACCGCCAGAATATCCGGCACTCTCCAAAGGTCGAACTTTTTCGTGGCTTGCTGATGTTTCTTGCACCGAGGACAGTACCACAAGTCATCCTCACCCAATTGTTCTTCCTTTGTGAATTCGGTCAGACAATCGTCAATGGACAGTCCCTTGCTCCTCTTCTCCGAAGCCACCTTCTTCGCCTCAGCATATTCGGGGTGTAAGAACGGAACCCAGGCATTATTCGTCCATCGTGCGTGCTCCCAGTTTGACGCTTCTTCACCGAAATAATACGCCTTTAGGTTTTCGTCGAACTCGCAGTAGAGCGCATCCATTTCCTTGAGTAACGGGACGTCCTTTCCCATCTCCTCGAGACGCGTCTCCCAGGATTCGAAGCGCTGGCTGGAGGAGCCGTACGTACTGAATGCCGTCCCATAGTCTTTCTGGCTAGCCTGAAGGCGCAGGTTGCAAACATCTTTTTTGATTCCAACAACCTGGGGAATGCCATTAGTTGCGGTGTCCATCGTGGCATCGTCCTGGATCACAGCCTTCTCATCGGTGATGTCACCTTCATCGACATTCATGTCCTCTACACGAACAACCTCCCCATTCTCTTTGATCTCCGTTAGAGAATCCATTGGCGGAACCGGGATGGGTACTGAGTCGACAGATACAGACCGAACTTCTTCCCATGTGAAAAGATCGACAGCATGGGTGGTCCACCGCTGAAGACGATCCACCACAGCCTCGTATATCGCTTGTGAGCTTCGAGCCTGTTCGGAATCGATAACCACGATGAATGGATGACCAAAATTGGTCGGGCTACGGTAGCTGTACTGCCGCAAGGCCAGAAGATCGGTTGCAAACACCGGAATAATGAAGGGATCCGTTTCTTTCTTCTTGTACAATCGGCTTTGACGTGCATTGCATGGCAGCTCGAAGCACGCGATAGTGTCACCGTCCAACATATCACTGCAGAGGGTGTTATCATCAAGGTTCTTATAGAACCGGTTGCTGAATATCTCCAACGTCAAGAGCTAAAACGAAGAATCAGCAAACGGGGAATAGGGAACATGGGATACAAACATTCTCTGGTGGTGCACCCATCCATCGGCCAAGGAGTGCACGAAGCTCTTTGAAAGTAGAATCACGACCAATTTCAACAGGAACCTACGTGATTGTCGTTAGCTTGTTGATTCGAATCGCCAGCAACAACTCAACCTTGACGTGGGGATTCGACGAATCCCATGGGATATACTCAACGACGTGTTTCCACTTCTTCGTCACGGGAATAGGTAGAGTGAGGTACATGAATGGGTCAAACGTTATCGAGACCTGAGGGGAAATGGTTAAGCAATCTGTGGTTGTTGTGACCACCAACATACCTTCTGGCATTCGGGACACACCAGCGTGCTCTGGTACTGTCCTTGGAACAAATCCACGATGACACTATCGTTCCGCTGCATGTATCCGTGCCACGACTTTTGTGCCAATTGCGCAAGTTCAAGATCCCCACCGCCCTCCCAATCTGGTTTCTCTACATATGGCTTCTTGAGCACGCGATTGAGGTCTTCGTGTAGACCGTCAAGTAAGAAGGCCATAAGTTCTTGCGAGTCATGTTGCTGGTATCCACTGAATTGCGGGGCAAAACGTTGTAATTGCATCTTGAACTCGCGCGGCGAGTAAGAAGTTGCGGTGGAATCTTTGGCCCAAATACGGTGCAATAGTGTACCAAATGCCTCGGCGATAGCACCACCCATCCCAAGCGGGTTATCAGGGTTGAGCTCGTTCTGGTAAACACCAGCTACGCAAGTTGAGTGGGTGAGTCCACACGCAATAACAAATGCAACTTGACAACTTACAAAGGAAATAATCTGTAAGTTCTTTTGTATGCGCAAGACACTGAAGTGCAGAGTTCATAAAACAAGTGTTACCCCTTCGCACTAGCGTCAGGTCAGGGAACAGGACAGATGGAAACGCGTACATGTTGCCGAGGCCCAGTGTTCCTGGTTCTTGTGGTGCCCTATTTTTGGTGAATCCAAATGACTTGAAAGGCACGACTTGTGAATCTTGAGCTTTGGCGGACGAGCCTGCTGAGGGTGCGGGTGACGGTACCTGTCTAGGTTGGATCTGGGTGACACTCGTTGTCGCGGAGCCCTTTCCCAGACGGCTGAAGAAGTCTTCTCCAGCAAATAAGGGAGGAGGAACAGACGAGGCTACCGAAACCGGCACCGTCGATGTTTGGTCTGCTATCCATTTACCGTCCTGCTGAAACTCGACAACAAAGGGGTCGTCAAATTCGATCAACGCGTCCTCGAGTGTTTTGTCATTTATCTCTAAGAGTTCTGCTCCGTGCGCGGCAAGCTTCGAGGCAGGAAATTGCGATGCTACATATTCTCCCGGTTGGATTTTCCATACCCTGTATGGAATATTGGAACGCGCAGATATACTAGCCACAAGCTCTTTGCTGAGAGCCCTCACTGTATCTTTGGTTGAGAGCGTCACGTAGCCGTGAGGGGGACCAATCGGTCCATCCGATTGGGAGTCGACGAGCGAAAGTACTTTGAGGCGGGGGGGTCGAAGTTCCAGACTAGGTTCCCCAAGATGACCTCTCGCAATCACGGAACGAGGGAGTGGATATATGGCCGGACCATACCTGCACAGATTCGGATCAACTGCGAGGGCAGCTCGACGAACGTCGATGACGTACCAAGTGGTAAATGCTTTCCAAACGTCCCAGGGCACAAACTCGACATCGACACCCTCTGTCAGGTTCGATACAAGGTTGGCGTCACGGTCGACGAGTGGCGTGTTGTCGACGGCGCCGACATACTTTTCCTCGAGCGGACCAGACTTGTCGACGATACCTTGACATGCGGCCAGCCATTGTTTATACCACCTGCGAGATACGATATGCCACGTGTCGCCGACTTGCATCTGCTTGCCACGGCGCTCGGTGACGTAGTGTAGTTTTTGTTGTGGGGTGAGATTTGCGGGTGGCTCGTGTGGGGGTGTAGGCGGAGGCATGAGAGTGATGGCGTCGACAGAATGTTCGCCCT
This sequence comes from Butyriboletus regius, assembly GCA_038093595.1. Taxonomy (NCBI): domain Eukaryota; kingdom Fungi; phylum Basidiomycota; class Agaricomycetes; order Boletales; family Boletaceae; genus Butyriboletus; species Butyriboletus regius. Next base: position 17,082 of record JBBPSM010000118.1, read on the forward strand.
GTTCCGCCATATAGACGTCGATGTCGTTGACGGGATCGACAGCGAGTGCGTCGTGAGTGGCGCGGACGGGCGTCGCGGCGCCGGGGCCCTCAGAGACAGCCCTCTTGAGGGAAGATGAGTCTGATTGCATTGATTCTGAGCGTTGTCTCTTGCGACGTGTCGGTCCCGCATCCAAGTCGGTGATTTTGGACAACGGCGACGCTGCTGGCGACGGCAGGCTCATCGCGGTGAGAAGGTAAGAGACCAAGCTTACAGCGGGGGGTCGTTATGGGGGGTCGCCAACAATCGCCCACCTTCCTCAACGTTCTCCACAGCGTGGAGCATCGTCGACATCGCCATGGTCGTGCAGAGTGAGTGTCGCGTTCTGCAGTCCACATCACTCCCCTCAATCTACCAGGCAAGCACTTTTTGAACACCTCGGCCTCACTTGTGCTCGATTCCCTCGAGGGGCTCTGCGTCCTCAATCCGCATCTCGCCATCGACCCTACAAACAGAGGTCTCCTTTCCCCACATTGTCCAGTTCTCTGCGTGATGTTGACCTCGTCTTTGAACCAGTCCTTCACCTCGCCAATCCAGACCGTTCACAGGTCGCGCTCGTCTGTGGGGGCGGCTCTGGACACGAACCATCCCACTCTGCATTCGTCGGTGGGTGCCCTGACACTCAGCATTTCCGAATCTCGCCTATCCGTTCGTCATAGGTCAAGGAATACTGTCAGGTAAGGTTCTCTTATTCATGCTACTGAAGCTTCATCGCGTACATCAGCTGCGGTCTGCGGAAATGTGTTCGCCTCGCCAAGTGCAAGCCAGGTCCGTCGTGCGATCGACTTGGTGAGCAACGATGCAGGGTGCGTCCCTTGTCACTCCTCTCTGTCACTTCCATTTCACCACCCTACCTTAGTACCGTCATCATCGTAAAGTAAAACCATCAGCCTTTTCCACTCCCGTTGCCGACAACTTGACCATGCAAGGAACTATACTGGCGATGTGCTCAACTTTGGACTCGCGAAAGAGCAGTACGCTGCCATTCACCCCGACAAGTCGGATCACGTCAAATTCGTGATTGTCGGTGATGACGTTGCTGTTGGACGAGAACAGGGAAGGATTGTCGGGAGGAGGCCCGTTCTTCCCCTTCCAAGCGCTCTTATCCCGTTTCATTAACCTCTTGATAGAGGTCTTGCTGGCGTCTGCCTCGTGTACAAGATTGCTGGCGCACTCGCTGCTCGTGGAGGCTCCCTCGACGAGGTTTATGCCATCACCGAACAGATTTCTTCACACCTTGGCACGATTGGAGTGGGACTAGAGCATTGTCATGTGCGCCATTTGGTTCTGAGCATACCTACGCCATTTGAATGATTCTACTATGTGTAGGTTCCTGGCACTGCGGTACCCGACACGCATCTGGGTGACAACGAACTCGAGATCGGACTTGGTATCCACAACGAAAGCGGCCATCGCCGCGTCTCTCCAGTGCCCCCACTCAGCGAACTCATCCCAAACCTCATTCAGATGATCACCTCTACCGCCGATCCTGACCGATCCTTTGTACCTTTCAAGAACGACGGTACCGACTGCGTCGTGCTCCTCGTAAACAACCTCGGTGGACTCAGCGAGCTCGAGCTCGGTGCCATTGTTGGCGAGGCCAAGAATGCGCTAGACAAGCAAGGTATCAAGGCGATGCGCGTCCTGGCCGGATCGTTCATGGTTTGTTGGTCCCTCCCTTACGCACGAAACGAGTGACTAACACCGGCATAGACGAGCCTCAACATGCCAGGGTTCTCCATCACTCTCTTACTCCTCCCCGGCACCGCAGCCGACAATGCCATTTCTCCGCATTTCATACTCTCTCTCCTCGACGACCCCACCAATGCCCCAGGGTGGAAATGGTCCTCAAAAGCTGAGCCGAAAGCCATCACTGAGAGGACTTCCTTGGCGTCGATCGATACCACCCCTCTCAGCAGCGAATCTTCCCTCAGAGCACCGGACGTGCGCTCCTTTGAGACCGCTATCGAGCGCGCCTGTCACGCGCTTTTGTTAGCTGAGGGTGAGATTACGGATATGGACAAGATTGCTGGCGACGGAGACTGTGGGCTTACCCTCGGCGCAGGTGCATCGGGTGAGTTACCATACCAGTCTAGATTCTTCCTATGCCATGGTCACTGATGGTCGTCAATTCAAAGGTGTGCTCAAAGGTCTCAGCCAGGGTGCCATCATAGGAGATGATGTGGTCAATAGCATGGTCGCCATATCCAGAGTGGCCGAGGAAAAGATGGGGGGCACAAGCGGCGCTCTGTACTCGTTCGTATCCAGTGCTGTTCTTCCAGACTCCAACTGAAGATCTCTCCCTTGTTCGAACAGCATCTTCTTTTCCTCGCTCGCCCAAGCCCTAGCACGTTCTTCTGCTGCGGTAGCCACGACCGAAGTTTGGAGCAGTGCACTCAAGTCTGCTCTTGCCCGGCTGTACACCTACACGCGCGCTCGACCACCCTCGCGCACGCTCATTGATCCGCTTACTGCATTCGTAGATGCACTTCCAACTGGGTTTGAGGGTGCTGTCAAGGCCGTGCAGGATGCCGCAGAAA
>JBBPSM010000119.1:0-23290 GCA_038093595.1 Butyriboletus regius
AGTTGTGGGGGGAGAAGGTTGTCATGAATGCCTCCTTTATCTTTGTGTAGGTCTTTTCTGCGTTCGGCACAGCTGCATCAGCAAGCTTCATGTGCCAGGCCTCTGCGAAGGCCTTTCCTCGGCTCTTGGACATCCTATTCAAGAGTGTGTACCGCTTGGCGTTCTTGTCATACTGTGTATGGAGCGAGAAGTACGCCTCCATAGCAAAGAGCCATTGCCTGGCGTCTTCTGTATTTCCACTAAACTCCTCAGGGAGTGCAGCTTTAATCTCGGGCATGTCTTCGTCGTCGGAGTCTAAGTCCTGTTGGGTCCTTCTAGTGACACCGCTGAGGTCCACGGGCTGGGTTGTGTCTCCGGTAAAGATCTCTTCCTTGTCTGAGGGAGGGTCTACGACAATCGGTTCCAACTGAGGCAGAGGGGAAGGATCTACCGATGGGGTCACGGAGTGTGAGCGGAGAGCACCTGGAAAACCTGGCGATCTGGACGGCGGGGGAGATGGACGGGCGGCTGGGTTGGGGAAGCGAGATGACCCTGAGATTCTCCTTGATGAAGACGTTTCGGAATGTGGGGTAGAAGCATGTGTTGGGGTAACTTCGTCTTCCGAGTCAGACCCTAAAAGGGCTAAGAGATTGATGTGGCGGATGGTTTCAACCTGGGGTGACTACCTCTGTAGTTGTCGTCCGAACCTTCGGTTGAAGATGGATTGCGAAGGCGCGATGGCACTTCACAGTTTAAAACCTTGATCTTTTGTTACGTCAGCTCGGCGCACGTGACAAGTGACACGACCATGTTCCATTCCCAACCACAGGCGATGTGGTCGAACACGTCTCTTTCTCTATACGGCTGAAACCTAGTCTAGGGTGGAGAGCCCTAGCACTCTAACAGCAGAGGGATCGACAGAACCTAGCCTAGGACACAAGGGGTCCTAGCGCTCTAGTGTCGATGGCGAGGCTCCTGTGGCGAACTGCCCCGACGGTGTCGGCATTCTGCAGACAGGCAGCAAAAAGGGGCACTGATGATCAGGAAGATCAGAAGTGCAATGGCAGAGATGACTTCCAACTCTAAGCGTGTGAAGCGGTAGAGCGAAGCGAGCAGAACAGGTGATTACACAGTATATTGTGTAGATCAAGGTTAGAGTTTACATGGGGATGGAAGCCTTCTATATATAGGGTTTTGGGTAATTTAGGGGAGGCTTCCTGAGACCATAAATAGGTATACTGTAAGCGGCCAAGATGGGATCGGGGAGAATTGGAAATACGAGGCTAGAGTAGATATGGTCGGTGGTGAAGGACATGCTAAGAAGGCGATGAGTTCTGGGGGAACATCTTGGGGTGACGTTTCTTATAGTCTGCAAGAGTAGACTTGGCATTTTTCAGATCCTGTTCTGGGACCCAGGAGTCTTCTTTGGCTGAATACCCCTTCCATTGGATCAGGAAGGATCATTGGGAAGGGGTTCCGCGATGTCGGAGGATTTTGTCAATTTCATATTCTTCTTCTCCTGTGATGAGATTAGGAGGAGGCGAAGGGAAGTGTTTGCCGTAGATGGGATTCTCATAGCAAGGAGTCAGAAGGGAAGTGTGGAACACGGGGTGTATCTTTCACTATTTCAGTAGGCAGAGTTTGTATGAAACGGGTGATAAGACATCGGTGATTGTAAAGAGGCCTTCTCTTTTAGCGGCGAACTTGGGATGGGCTGAGGAATAATGGAGATTTCGTGCTTCTAACCACACCTTGGCTCCTTTTGGGAAAGGGGAGAATGTCTGCCTATTTCTCCCAATCATTATCTGGTGTGCTAATTCGTGGGTGGTGAGAGCTTTGTCGCGAATTGCCAAGAGGGTTTTAAGGCGACCTTCCATGGCAGGGACGTGGGATTCTGGGATAACGGTGGGAAGTGCATGGGGTTCATACTCCATGATGAGGGAGAAGGGGGATTTCCCAGTGACAGAGTGGGGATAGTGATTGTATGTGAACTCAGCGAGTGTGATCTGTTTACTCCAAGTGGTCGGTTGGTCTCCACAGAATATACAGAGGTAAGTTTCGATTTCTTGGTTGACTCGTTTGGTCTCCCCATCAGTCTGGGGATGGTAGGCTGTGGAGAGTGCAAGGTCATAACTGAGGAGTCTCCTGAGTTCCTTGGCGAAGGTGGAAGTGAATTGGGGACTCCGATCGGAGATAATCTTGTCGTAAAGTCCATACTTTTGGTAGACTTGGTGAAAGAAGAGGTTTGCTATTCCCTCAGTGGACACTGTCTTCTTTGTGGGGCAGAGAATTACCCCCTTCAAGAGTCCATGGTCAACCACAACCAAGAGAGAATCAAAGCTGAAGAAGGGGGGCAGATCGACGATGAGATCGCAGGAGACCTGGCAGAAGGGCAGTATAGTGGAGGAGCAAATGGGGAAGAGTGGGGGGACGGAAGGGTGAGTGTTGGCTTTACAGGTCTGGCAAAAGGGGCAACTTTCGACGTATTTCCGGACATAGGTGGTGAGCCCGGGCCACCAGAAGTCGGCGGAGATGAGCTGACAGGTTTTGAGGAAACCCAGGTGACCCGCAGTGGGGTGGTTGTGGCAGTGGGCGAGGATAGAACAACGAAGGGCATCATTAAGGGGAATGTAGACACGACCTTTGTAGGTGAGGAGCCCGTCTGCGTATTGCCAGTCAGACATGTGCACGCATAGGAAGGCAGGCACTGAGGAGTCAAGGGCTTGCAATTGTTGTAGGACAAGGGGGTCAGAGAAGGAAGAGGAGTGGATATGGGAGGACAAGGTGGTGTCAATGAGGTTGACGAAGAGAGATGGGGGAAGCAGGGTAACACCGTCATTGTCAGAGCAGGTGGCGGGGGTAAGATCAGGGCGGCACAAGAGGGTGTCAGGTCCAGCCAGCAGTCGTCCCAGGATGTGGACGATCGCAAGATTGAAATCAGCAAGGTTGAGGAGCCAGCACGCCTGGCAGCAGTTAAGGTTCTGTGGGGTGCGGAAGTAGATAAGGTTCTTATGGTGGTGAAGACCTGGATAGGAAAGGCAGAGCCATGCAGGTTGTGGTGCCAGGCCTTCAGGGCATGAATGATGGTGAGGAGTTTGCAGTTGTAGATGTCATAGTTGCACTTGGCAGGGAAGAAGGACTCAGAGAGGTAGGAGCAAGGATGCCAGTTACCGTTGGTGTCCGTCTGGAGGAGGATGGCACCAGAAGCGAATTTCAAGGCATCCGTGGTGATGGCAAAGGGTGCGGAGAAGTTGGGGAGGTGTAGAAGAGGCTTGGCAAGGAAAAGACGCTTGAGGTGGTCGAAGGTGTCTTGACAAGCAGGAGACCAGTCCCAGGTGTAGTTGAGTTTAGTGAGGTCAATGAGAGGTCGAGTGATGGTGGAGTAGTCCAGAATGAATTGGTGGTAGAAATTGGCAAATCCCAAGAAGGAACAGACGTGGGTGACCTTGGAGGATATGGGCCACTTGGCGATCCCATCCAGTTTCATGGGGTCCATGGCAACTCAGTTAGGGCGGATGATCATCCCAAGATATTCAACTTTGGTGATGGCAAAGTGGCATTTTTCAAGTTTGAGGTGGAGGTCAAGTTCCACCATGCATTGTAGAACATGTTTCGTTCATTCAGTATGGGTGGTGTCATCAGGGGAGAAGATGAGAAGGTTGTCCATGTAAATAATGAGCCACCCCTCGGCAATCATGTCATGGAAAGAATCGTTCATGAACCGCTGGAAAGTGGCTGGGGAGTTGCAGAGACCAAAGAACATAATGGTCAGTTCAAAAAGACTGCGATGAGTGATGAACGTGGCTTTCCATTGGTCGCCATCTTTGATCCGGACATTGTTGTATCCCCAGTAGACATCAAACTTGGTGAATACTTTCGCTCCCCTCAGCTTGTCCATTAGATCCGAGACAAGGGGTAAGGGGTAAGCATCCCAGATGGTATGTTCATTGATGTACCAGTAGTCTTGGCAAGGACGGAGGTCACCACTCTTTTCCTTAATGAAAAAGAAGGGGGAGGCATGAGGGGAGTTTGAGGGACAGATCTTCCTGGTCTGTAGATGTTCATCAATGAAGTCCTCAGTTGCCTTTCATACGGAAGGGGAGAGAGGGTAGACCTTTCTGATCTTTAGAACAAAGGAGTCTTTAAGATTAATGGCATGATCGCACAATCGGGATGGGGGACATGGTTGGTCACTTCTTTAGAGAAGACTGATGCATAGGTGGAGTACTCGTTGGGGAGGGTTGGTTTTGGTTTGGCCCTCTCTGTTGCTTCTGCTAAGGCGGTAGCGGTCTGGATTTTGGCGACCATCGCGGCAGGTACTTGTGGACATTCTCCATGGATGATATGTTGCAGGACTTGATTCCGGTTCACGTCAATAAGGTATTGGTTCTCATCAGATTCCTTCTGCAAGAACCCACAGAGGTGTGGACTGGATGAAAGGGTTTCGGCGTGGAATTCTGGGGGTGTGAGGTCATTGAGTGATTTTGACAGGGTGAGAGTTCTCAAGTTCCAGTCAACGAGTGGGTTGTACTGTCGCAACCATGGTTGACCAAGGATTATGTTCTCTCACTTGCAGGAAAGAACGTGGAGGGTGTTGCCGACCCAAGATCCTAAGAAAGGACTCAATCTGCACAATGCTTAGACTTGCTGTTGGAATGAAGAGGATAAAGGGGAAACTCAACAAGAACTTGACTAGAGTTCTTGGGGTGTTGACATTCAGTCTTATATACTACTATATGATGTTTGTACATATTGACTACTGGTCTGTGCATTAGGTACAGTAGGGTTTAGGGTATAATGTCATAGATAAGAAATGATGTCATGGGTCTAGGTCGTTCTAGACTTTGATGGAAATTAAAGATAAGGGGGATAGAACGGTCAAGAAGTCTGAAGAGATAGACCATTCTAGATGGATCATGTGATGAGTCATGTGACGTTCACACGGTCACGTGATGTGAAAAAGAATAAATGAAAATGAGTTCGTAACAGAGGGTGGTCCATGTAGTTACTCCTTGAATCGTGAGGAGTAGGTCACAGGTGTGGCGAATGTCCCCATTCTTGTTGATGGAATAGTCCACATTCCGGGCATGGATGGGTTGGTCAAGTTTGACAAGGGAAAGGTGGTTTCTTCGAGCAAAGTGGTAGTCAACACATGAGATCTCGGTGCCACTATTGACTAGGGCTCGGGTTTCAGTGACTTTCTTAGCATTTGTGGGTAACTGGAGTAGGACAGGGATAACAATTCCTGAGGAACTAGATTGTACAGTTACAGATGCAGTGCTAATGGGAGAAACATGCGCTGTGGGTGTTTCCCTCTTTAAAAACCTGTAGAACTACTACCAATGACTTCGTCATTGGAGTCTCTAGATTCTTTGTGGATCACCCTGACCTTTTGGTCAAGGGGTTTCTTGTTTGCAAAGGTCGGGCATGTGGTGGTGGTGTGCCCCAGTTGATGACACCTGAAACAAAGTTTCTGTTTGAAGTACCATTTCCATTCTGCCGGGGTCATCTTTGGAATGGAGATGGTGTCAACGTCCATGGCATCTGGGTCCTTGGCCTTGGTAGAGGTCGGGGTGGAGAAGGAATGATAGGTGTGAGTGGGCCTGTTGCCTCACTTTGCGATTTCGTCAGCTCTCTCCCATTGGGTCTGGAAGTGGATGGCTTTTGAATACCAATCGTTGATAGTGGTAGGTACAGTGTCCATGGACATGATCCATCGCATGAGACCTTGAGGAATGCCTGCAGAGAAGTACCTGATTAGAACATTGGTGTCTGCAATGCCAGCTAGGGCAATGTTGTTTTGAAACTCAGAGACATATTGCGTTAGTGGGGGTGAGTATGTTCTGTTCTGTTTCTTATACATCCGCTTGGTGGAGAGCCAAGCAATGGCATTTCCGATGGTGTCACAGTGTTTAAAGGCCTTTTTGAATTCGGTGATGAAATTGGCAAAGGATCCTAGGATAATAGCGGTCCCCAAGATACATCTCTGGCAGTAGGTGGTAGCCCAGGTAAGGGCTGCTCCTTTCATCATATAGAAGAGGGCAAAGGCGATTTTCTTATCGTCATCATCATACACCTTTCGGTTGACGTGTATGTAGAATTGGACGGAGTTGAGCCATTGGATGGCTGTGTTAAAAGATCTGTCATAGGCCTCTGGGGTGCCGATGCAAAGTTCGGTGGGTCGAGAGATGAATGACATTGTGGGACTGGGGGGTGGGATGTAGAACGAGGGTACAGTGGTAACAGGTGAAGGTGGGATCGGGGTCCTTGGGAGGTATAGTCCGCTCAATAGTTGCTGGGCTAGTTCAGCGGCTGTGTCCTGTTGGGGTTGGGACAGAAGTTCAAGGTCAAGGTCAGTGTCAGGGTTGTTGGGTTCTTCCTCAATGTCTTCTGGTTCAGTGGGGGGTGTGTCTGCGCAATGGGTATGCCACCAAGCAGGGTCAAGGGTTGGTTGTTGGTGGGCAATGGTGGAGGATTACAATGGCAGTAACCTCAAGAGTAGAGGGGTAGAGGTAGGGGTAGACTCAAGGTTAACTACAACGAGTAGTTTCAAGGACGAGCAGAGGGCACTGCTGGAGAGTGCTATGGGGCTTCCATAGGCTTTATCAAGCGTGGAGCTTGTCAAGGTTGAAGTTCAGAGAGAGTGTTCACTCAAGAGTAGAACGATGACCTGTAGAGGTCCGAGGTACAAGGGGGTTTAGATTGAGTAGCTTTAAACTAAGGGACACTTGTACGGAGTGGTGGTCTTTTATACATAGGCTATGGAATCTCACAGAACATGGTGGAATAAAGATGAGTAAGCAAGGAAGTGGCTAGAACCCTATGGAAGGATGAAGAAGAAAACAGAAGGGGTTCCACAATTGGTAATACAAAAGAGGTTCAGGGAAGTCCACAGACTCATGCAGGCCTACGCGGCATGAGATGTGATAAGCGAATCAATCTCCCTAGAAGTTGACACAATCAATGAGTTCATCTTCAATCATAATATGAACATTTTCAAAAATGACAAAAACAGAGTTTTCATACCCAAACCACTATGTACACACCTCCTTACCTTATGCCATGACTCTCCTGTCACAGGTCATGGTGGACATTCTAAAACTATTCACACTCTTACATGATACTTCTCATGGCCTGGTATCACAAAGGACATCAAAGAATATGTAGATAGCTGCCAAGTGTGTGTCCTCACAAAGGGTAAGCAAAAAGCACTGGCAGGAAAACTCATGCCCCTTCCCACAGCAAAGCATCCTTGGGAAGATCTCTCCATCAATTTTATTACGAGTTTACCTGAATCACATTCTTTCACCACTATTTGCATAGTAGTAGACTGCTTCTCCAAAGAAGTGGTATTTATTCCCACACACGACACCTGTTCTTCTTTGGACCTAGCAAAACTATTTAGAGATCACATATGGTCCATTTACGGACTACCTTCCACACTTGTTTCGGATCGTGAACCCCAATTCATTTCTGCCTTCACACGAGAATTATGTATGCTGCTTGGAATATCTCAAAAGATCTCTATAGCCTACCACCCCCAGACGGATGGCCAAACAGAACGAATCAATAGAGATCTCAAACAATACCTCCATGCATATGTGAAAAAGCAGCAGAACAAGTGGGTAGACTGGTTGAAATGGCCCAATTCTCTCACAACAATACCGTAACCTCAGCAACTGGTACCATTCCCTTTAACATCACAAGAAACTATGCTCCACGCATGGGGTTTGAAGGGAGACTAGCAGGCTTTGCAGGAGAAATAGGCTGTTCTCACAAGGAAATAGAGGTAGCACTGGAACTCTCCAGAGAAAGGAAGATTGCCACCTCAGAAAAGAAAAGATCAGACACTCCAGAGTATTCTATTGACCAGCAGGTCTGGCGCCTGGCACATCTGTCTAGCTAATGACAATGTGCCTCAAGCAGACAAAACCTATCAAGAGACCAAAGAGGCATTCATGACTAAGTTCTCCCCACACAACACCAAGGAAATGGCTCAAGTAGATATCTCCTCTCTCACCCAAGGAAAGAGTGGATTTGACAAATATCTCTCTTGCTTCTCCTTACTCATTGTTTACATGGGAGTACAAGAATTAGGCCCCATCATGGAATGGTTCCTACGCGGCATCAACCCATGAATCTCACAACAACTCATTAACTGTAGTATTCTTGATACCACCACCACCATGGAAGAAATCTATAACAAAGCAGCTTCCATTGATGGAGGGTTCAGGAGGATGAATGTCATCAGGACTGGAACTTTCTCCCATCATAGAGGGGAAAACCACTGATCCAGAGATCCCAATGCCATGGACGTGGATTGACTCACTCTCAATCCTCCCACTCATGCCTGCCTCATGAGAAAAATAGGTGTTTTGTTTGCCAGAAGGAGGGATGTTCTATGTACAACCACCCAGATTATGCCCCCAAGAAGAAGAACAAGCCCAGGATGACATACACTTGAGTCATTACCAACACCACCACTCCCCCATAACCACAAGAGGCGTTAGGTTGTCAAGATCCCTTGAACTAGTATATTGGTCACCTGGTTAGGAAAGGAAAAAAGGACATTATCCTTTGCATGCTCAAGGCAGCCTATGATATTAAGCTGGATGAGCAGGGTGTTCCTCTTGAGGAACAGGAAGCCAATGAAACCACAATGGACTGGGAGGAAGACATAAGTGTCTGTTCTCTTGAAGATATTTATCCCACATGTAAACCCACTAAGACACATTTTTGACAGGAGGGGGTAAACCAACATTGCCCTCCTCCTATACATATGATAGCCCCTATATTTATTTCTGAATCGAACAGCAATTCTATTTGTATTCCTTTTTCGATCCAGAAACCAGAGAAATTCATTGGCATCAATGCACTTCTCAACAGTGGGGCAACCAGCTGCTTCATCACCCAGTGAGCAGTTGCCAAACTCAAATTACCTATCCAGGAGCTTGAGCATCCCATTCAAGCCTGGAATGTAGATGAAACTCAGAACAAATTTGGGTCAATCAAGTATAAGACCATGGTGGTCTTAGACTATGGAGGATTGAAGGAGCGGTGGAACCTCCTCATCCTGGTATGTGGTAAGGATAACATCATTTTAGGGCTTTCATGGCTCTGGGCAGTCAACTTGGAGATTGATTGGAAGAGAGGTTGGATTACAATAACACCAATGCTCTATTGGTACATGATTGGTGATACACTGGGTACCCTGGAACAGCAATATCTTCTAACGTATCTAGGACACAATAAAACTGAATTCATGGAAGACAAGATTGAAACGTTTTTCTCCATTTTCTATACCTATTTTCCACTTTCGTACTGAGCTAAGGATGATCTAACACAAACGCTTACTTACTTAGCATCCCATACTCTTTCATCAGGAAGTCTAGACTACGATATCACAATGACATCACACCTACGTCATAGACTCTTTTAGAACAATTACATAACTATTCCAGTACATTCCATACCTACCCTAAATTGTGGTCCGTGCGCATTCCTCACAGTATAAATAAAGTAGTCACAACCATGTATTTCTCTAGTTTTGGAATTACCATTATATTTCTTGGACATTGACTTCAGTTGACCCTTGAGATTGTTGGTTCTTCTCTTTCAAATTCCAAAACTAACTCCCTTCATTGCCAGGCTCTTCGCCTCCTGATGCCCCTCCCCTCTTCTCCTTACCCTTTGCCTTGACACCTCCTCTTCGGAGCGTCCTGTACTCTCTTTGCACAATCATTGGACATGAGGCCGTTTTCCAACAGTAAATCTGGTGTTACGAACTCATTTTCATTTATTCTTTTTTGCATCACGTGACCGTGTGAACGTCACATGACTAATCACGTGATCCTTCTAGACCGGCCTATTTCTTCAGACTTCTCGGCCGCTCTAATGCCCTTATCTTTAATTTCCGTCAGAGTCTAGAACAACCTAGACCTATGATGTCATTTCTTATCTATGATATCATACCCTGGACCCTACTGTACCTGATGCACAGACCAGTAGTCAATATGTACAAACACCATATAACAGTATATAAGACTGAATGTCAACGCCCCAAGAACTCCAGTCAAGTTCTTGTTGGGTTTCCCCATCAATCCTTTTCTCTATCAAGCAAGTCTAGTCGTTGTGCAGATCAAGTCCTTTCTTAGGATTTGGGTCAGCAACATTAGAACTTGACTATCACCACCGAAACTACTCTCTCTGCACATCGTTACACGCGGCCCCTAGCGTTAAAGGGATATAGCCGGACCCTAGGCTTAAGGGGATTATCCTACATTCTATACCGCCACTTGGCACTTCTTGTCTTTTACGTACGCCAGCACACTAGAGCGTCAGAAGGGTGTTAGCTATCTAGGGCACACCAGGGGTACCCTCGAGCAGGTCGAATATGTTTAAAAACTGCCCCAACCTCCTTCTACTTCTTTTGGGAATAGGTTCCCGTGTCCTCGTGAGGCACATTACACCTTTTACATACGAAGTACATACGGTTACGTCGGGTAAGCTATTGGCCTGAGTAACACTAAGATAAACGGTTTTAGCGACACTCAGGTTTTTACCTTCGGGTGGGCCGTTTTATGAACTATAACGCATACGTGAAGTTCGAGTATGAGGAAGAACCCCTACTCTTCTTCAGGACTCCCTCAGTGGACCCAAACGACATTCCCGAGCTAGTCTACCCCGAAATCAAGGAAGAGGAGCTTGACGTTGGCTATCTCCTTTATGACGACATATTCGAAGACCTCCCAGAACCAGGCCCTCTTCCCTACGCACGCAACCCCGCATCTCCTCTCCACGCGTTCACCGTTCCTCAAGACCAGGAACTCGAACACCAACTAAACCAAGCTGTCGGACAACTGGGGCCTCAGAGGACTAACCAATCCCTCCGACCCAGACACCTCCTCCAACGACCTAACCCTCTCCCCACCACCATCACCAAGGCCACCAAGAATGGCAACCAACGAAGAGGTCGCCGCTCTCATCGCCGGCCTGCAGGCCACAATCATGCAGCTCCAACAAGACGTCAGGAGCGCCCAATCAAGGGCAAGGGACGCAGAACAGGCCGCAGCACAACCTTGTGCTGAGGTCAAAATTTCCAAGAAAGTCGAAGTATGCCCTGACCCCGGCATGTACGACAGCTTGTATGAGAAGTTTAGCGAATGGTGGGTCAAGATTGGAGTATACCTCGAGATGAACGAGGAAACTTTCACCTCCAACAAGGACAAGTGCATCGCCATATGGACATGCATCGGCACAAAGGAAGGACGAGATAAGAACGGAGCAGGTAGCTGGGCCCGAAACCAGCTACAAAAATATCTAGGCGTCAACAGGCATCTCTGGCCTGATGCTATGGACTTGGCACAAGGAGTCAAGGCCAGATTCCTCCCCGGTCTAGAAATAGACCAAGCGCTCGCGAAACTTGCTGAGCTCAAACAAGATCCACGTGAGAGGACCGAAGATTACCTCACGAAATGGATCTCCCTCTATGAAAGGGCAGATGCCGGTGACCCGATGGGAATTTATTTCCTGGAGCGGAATACCCGGGAAGAAATAATTCGCCTGATCTTCCAGAATGGCGAAAGAGCAACGACGGTGGAGGCCTACGTCAAGGTCATAAAGACGTACGGCAACAATATCGAGGCCTTTGCCATGAGAGGCAACCAGGGGCGCGTCTGGCAAAACGTGCGAAACCAAGGACAAGCCGCCTCTTCAGGCGCAAAGACATACGGCGGGCGAGGCGAACCAATGGACATTGATGCAGTCCAGAAAGGTAAATGCTTCAACTGTCAAGGCCCGCACCTGGCTAAAGTGTGCCCAAGACCCAAAAAGGAATGCACTGAGTGCAAGTTCCTTGGGGGAGGGCATAGCAGAAGGTGCTCAAAATATCGCAGTGTCTGAGCTGCTACAACTGGGGATTCAGACCAATCGAATTCGGGTGCAAGCCCTAAGGAGGATTCGAGAATCCAGTCCCTAGAAGGAATGGACTTTGAGGCCACGAAGGCCTTCTTTTACGATATGAAAGAGACGGAAAAAGGCAAAGGCAATTGAGCGAACCGGGTGCTCAATTGCCTAAGTCAGCAGAAAAGTGGCCTGATGCAGTGCTCGGCCAAAATAAAAATAAATATGCATGTTTAGCAGTAGAATACGGACAAGAAGAACAGGATTTCTTTGATACAAAATCAGATGTATCTACGAACTTTTCTACCGAAACCGGGACTCACGAAAGTGAGCTTGCTGCACGGGAATGCAGGCTTAATTCAGTTTTTAATAAAAACAAAAAAATTATGTCAGAAACCCTGAGGCGGATCCTTATACGGTCCATAAATCAAAAACTCGAGATCTGTCTAGAGATCAACATCGCACCATCTACAAATAAAAAGAACTACATGGCGATGAAAGCACTCCTAGACAGCAGAGCGAACGGGATTTTCGTTGATCGAAAGTGGATTGCCGCCCACAGAATCCCAACCAAGGAACTCTCACATCCAATCCCTGTTTGCAACGTTGACGGAACAAAGAACTCAGCAGGAAGTATCACCCACAATGCTGAGATACTCGTCAACTACAAAGGACACCGAGAGATAATAACGGCAGAAGTTACGGATCTTGGTAAAAATCTGATAATATTAGGATACACCTGGTTGATGAAGCACAACCCAAACATAAACTGGCAGACAGGCGATGTCAGTCTCACCAGGTGTCCAAGGTCTTGTAAATTATTATCGTACGAATCTGTGTTCCTCAGATCCCTAGAGGAAAAGGAACTAAACGATATGCCTTACGTATACCGACGTCTCAAGGCTCTGGATAAGCCTACGGAGAAAAAGGAACCCACTATTGAGGAGATGGTACCCAAGTGCTACCACAAATATCTCAACACGTTCACGAAGACAAGTTCGGAACGTATGCCACTCCGAAAAACGTGGGACCATGCAATTGAGATGAAAGAAGGGTTTCAACCTAAAAAGGGTCGACTAATTCCCCTTTCCCCCATAGAGCAAGACAAAGTCTCCGCTTTTATCGACGACCAATTAGCAAAAGGGTATATCAGACCCTCAAAATCTCCGCAAACATCACCGGTATTCTTCGTACCCAAAAAGGACAATAAGAAATAAATGGTACAAGATTACCGTTATTTAAACGAAGGCACGATTAAGAACAATTACCCCCTACCGCTTATAGCGCAGCTTGTTGACAAGCTCAAAGGGGCTACTCTATTTATGAAAATGGACCTACGCTGGGGCTACAATAACGTAAGAATCAAAGAAGGTGACGAATGGAAGGCAGCCTTCGTCTGTCACAGGGGAGCTTACAAACCCCTCGTGATGTACTTCAGACTCTGTAACTCCCCGGCTACATTCCAAACAATGATGAACGACATTTTCCACAATCTGCAAGCAGTCGTGATCGTTTACATTGACGATATTTTAATCTTCATGGACAACAACGAGAAAAGACACGACGAAATCGTCCTCGAAGTGTTACGAAGGCTAAAGGAAAACAACCTGTACCTTAAGCCCAAAAAATGCTTCTTTAAAGTACCCAAAGTAGATTTCCTAGGAATGGTCGTATCGGCCAACAGAATCGAAATGGAGAAAGAGAAGACGGACACAATTCAAGCTTGGCCTACGCCTAAAAACATAAAAGGAGTTAGAAGCTTCCTCGGCCTCGCGAACTTTTACGGTCGTTTTATAAAGGACTTCTCAATTAAATCCAGGCTGTTGAACGACCTAACAAAAAAGGACATGAAATGGACATGGTCCGAGAAAGAACAATTGGCATTTGATATGCTGAAGAAAGCATTTACCACGGCACCCATACTCGCCTACCCAGACAACGACAAGACGTTTAGGCTCGAATGCGACGCATCGGACTTCGCAACAGGCGCCGTGCTATCTATTGAAAAAGAAGGAAAATGGCACCCTATAGCTTTCTCCTCCCACAGCATGTCCCCAGAGCAAAGAAACTACACGATTGCCGACAAAGAAATGCTAGCCATAATCCTTGCTCTGGAGCAATGGAGGCATTATTTAGAAGGAACGAAAGACCAATTCGAAATATGGTCAGATCACGCAAACCTTCAGTATTTTATGAAATCTCAAGATCTGAACCGGAGACAAGCCAGATGGGCTCAATACCTCATGCGGTTCAATTATCTATTAGTAAAGAAGCCTGGCGCCCAAATGGGGAAAGCCAACGCCCTCTCCCGACGTGAAGACCACACGCTCAGAATCGAGAATGACAATAAAGGCGTAACAGTAATACCTGAATCATGCGTTTGCAGGACGAACGAAGTAATTAACATAACAGGGGAAGAAGAGAAAATCATGGAGGCAGTCTGGAATGCCCAAACTAAATTAAAAGAAGGCGAACCAAAGGGTTCTGTCCTATCAGATGAAGGACTGGTCCTCCTAGAAAAGAAAATCTACGTGCCTGAGGAGAAAGAACTCCGTCAGGATATTATAACTTTATACCACGACTCCACCTTAGCCGGACACGGTGGCATAGAGAAGACTTACGAGTTAGTCTCACGCTACTACATATGGCAAGGTATCCGAACGGACATTAAGAATTATTGCTCCCGATGCGAAAGATGCGCTCGGATGAAGCCGTCAAATGCCGCCCCGGCCAGCAAACTTTTACCTAATCCTATTCTGGAAGGTCCCTGGCAGGACATCTCCGCGGACTTTACCACAGATCTACCAACGTCTAATGGATACAACACCGTTCTCATGGTGGTAGACCGCTTCTCGAAGGAATTCGTATTTATTCCCACGACTAAAACTATTACGTCCCTCGGCACGGCAAAGCTATACCGTGACCACATATGGAAAACACATGGACTTCCTCGCTCTATCATATCCGATCGCGGACCCCAATTTTCTGCACAAGTAATGAAAGATCTGGCCAAGATGCTACAGATCGAACTCAAAATGTCCACGGCATTCCACTCCCAGACCGACGGACAAACTGAAAGAGTTAACCGAGATCTCCAGCAGTATCTCCGCCTCTTTACGGCCGAAAAGCAGAATGAATGGGCCGATTGGCTCGCGCTGGCGCAATTCTCCTATAACAATAAGGTTCATTCGGCTACTGGAAAGTCGCCCTTCGAAGTCACTCGTTCCTACACTCCTCGAATGGGTATCGAACCACTTGACATAAAGGCTCCGGCAGCCTCGGACTTCTCACACGACTTCGCTCAGACGTTAGAGCAGGTCAAAGAAAACCTAGAAAAAGCTAAAAACAGAATGAAAGCGTCTGCTGACAAGAAGAGAAGCGACGCTCCTATTTATCAGCCGAAAGACAAGGTTTGGTTATCAACGGATCACCTTAACCTAAAACAAACTCGGCAATCCCCTAAATTAACCGAATGATGACTGGGCCCATATGACGTAATTAAAATGGTCAGAACGAACGCGGTTGAGCTTAAGCTCCCCTCTTCCATGAAAATCCATCCCGTAGTTAATATTAGTCGTACCAAACCATACAAAGGGCGACTACCTGGACAACCTACTTATAAACCTGGACCGGTCCAGGTGATTGATGAAGGAAATGAAGAGTACGAAGTCGAACACATAGTAGACTCACGACTCAAAGGGAAACACCTGGAATTTCTCGTGCACTGGAAAGGATACAGTGATGAAGATCGAACCTGGGAACCCGAAAGTAATTTATCCCCAGCTAAAGATGCCATAACGGACTTCTATAAAAGAAAACCCAATTCGCCTCGAAAGCTACGTATGCTTCAGGCAAACTTTGATTCCTTATTTAAACCTTACAAAACTCTCACAACTCCGATTCCTATCTGGTCTCGCCTGGAATGCGAACCATAGGAGGGGGGTAGTGTTACGAACTCATTTTCATTTATTCTTTTTCGCATCACGTGACCGTGTGAACGTCACATGACTAATCACGTGATCCTTCTAGACCGGCCTATTTCTTCAGACTTCTCGGCCGCTCTAACGTCCTTATCTTTAATTTCCGTCAGAGTCTAGAACGACCTAGACCTATGACGTCATTTCTTGTCTATGATATCATACCCTAGACCCTACTGTACCTGACGCACAGACCAGTAGTCAATATGTACAAACACCATGTAACAGTATATAAGACTGAATGTCAACGCCCCAAGAACTCCAGTCAAGTTCTTGTTGGGTTTCCCCATCAATCCTTTTCTCTATCAAGCAAGTCTAGTCGTTGTGCAGATCGAGTCCTTTCTTAGGGTTTGGGTCGGCAACATCTGGTTAGCGAGAAGCATAAGTTCTGAATATTAAAGGCTGCCATGCCAGAATCTCACCCCACAACAAAGAAAGAGGACTAATCTTTGGACTACCTGGGTGCCTTTCGTCACCCCCACCCTTGCCGGACCTCAGGCATAAGAGGAACCCGTTGGTGTTCGTGACACACCCGAGTAAAACACTCGTCAAACGTTGTACATATGGTTGTCTGCTGTCATAAATAAGGATAACATTGCTTTCGCCCATAGTGTACTAGGGCTCGTTGTGTGTTGAGATCTAACACTCCGTGTTGGTGCTACGCTGGTGCACCCAGGTTCTCGTGATCACCTGTGACATCACGAACGGGCGATAATGTTTTTTATCTCACCTTAAACATATGCCCCCCCACTCGTAGCCAGAGTGTCATCCTCTGATTCCTCCTATCTCGACATCGTTCGTGTTTTTTTTACCCCCCTCTTCGGGCTTACTGGGCATGCTGCTGAGCGCTGCTCCTGCCCAACATTCCAAAAGATTCTTGAAAACCTCCACCACCACCTTGGAGTTCTTTGTTGGCAAATCACCGTAATCATCGCTGTCCCCCGCCTCTGGACCCCACTAGCGGTCTCTATCTTCACCTCCAACGCATAGGAGAAAATGTCTTATCCCCATTCTCAACCAACCTCAATCCCTTCCCCAGCACGAGGCAGCTTCATGGACCTGGCATCCCGGGCAGCCAATCAAGGACTATATGGCCTTGTGGCTATACAAATTGACGTGCCCCAGCCAATAATTCCCCCGGCGCCATTCCCCCGGTCTTCCCAGCACCCTACCCGCCGCTCCCACAAACCCCTGTGGTCACCTCTCCCGCACCTATGGTATACAGTACCATGAGTACCACCGCATTGGCGCCCCCAACAGCAGTGGGCCCCCACTCCTCGCCGGACCAGGCGGCATATTTCCTACACCAGTACAATCGCTGGATGCTGGACAACCAAGTGAGGATGATACAAGCCGGTGTGGCTCTGCTGCCCCTCCTTCCCCCCAACCTGACCCAAGTGAGAGTAACCCCTTGGACGATCACACCCCGGGTCCCACCACCTAACAGGCCTCTCCCAACCCTGCCATCAGGGCCAAGTAGCCCCTCCTTCCCCACGTCTCCAAGGCCATCCACTCACAGCTTTCCTCTCCTTTTGCCAAACTTGGCAAATCCCTCGCCTTGAAGCCGGACTCCTTCGATGGCACCAAAACCAAGTTCGTCCAGTAGTGGCAGACCATTACCCTCTATCTGTTGGGGTTCGAGACGGATCCCTCAGACCAATAGAAAATTTTGATCACGCTCTGCTACATGAAAGGAGAAAACATGGCCAGACGGTTCACCGACCTGGTGGTCTCCCAGCAGCTGACAACGGCAATGTCGTTCACCTCATTCGAAGAAAAAGTCAAAAGACCTTCCAGCCCGCCTCACTCAAAAGAGATGCAGACGCAAAGATCTACACACTTCAACAAGGCAATGATACCATTGAGGACTACTTTGTCCACCTACACCAGCTGGCCATGGAGGCCGAATATTCGATCACTTACCACGGAAGGACGGTAGTGAATCTCATCAGGAGGGCAGTAAAATCGGACGTGGTAGAGTATGTAGAAAGGAGTCACCCTGACCTCATCGACTCAACAAATCCTTACGAGTGGGAGCAAGCCCTCGTGAAGGCCGAGTCGGTGCTTAAGGAAATTGCCGACAGAAAACGATCCATCTGTACTACAGGTCCAACATACAATCCGGGCTTCGTCCCATGCCCCCGCACCCCCTACCAACCACCAAAAGGACTACCTCCCACAGCAGCCGCTCCTGCTGTGACCCTGCATCCTCACCCTAACACCTCCGGAACCTTTGGTGGCCAAGGAGCCCCAATGGAATTAGACAAAGCACGTGCAGCAGGACTGTGCCGAGTCTGTAAAAAACCGTGGCCATGTGCAGATCACCTCCCTTGCCCTTGCCCTTGCACTAGGGCAATTACAATAAATGGCCAAGAAGTGGCCCCTGAAATGTTTGAGAGCATACGCGCGATGATGATGGACACTGAGTGCTCAAGTGTAGAATACGCCCCTTCTGTCGCCTCAGATTCGTCTTTTCTCCTAGTACAGTAGATACTGGTCGCTCTACTGTTCCAACTCCTAAGTCATTGCAGTCGAATAAATTTTCTGTTGTGAGCATTGACAAGACCGAAACCGAAAGTGTCGTAAAACTCCCATCCTCCCCAAGAATCGTCACCCTCTTAACCCATCCAAAGAAAAAGGAGGTTATGTTTGAATCCTCCGTAAAAAGGGATGACAGCCTGAACGACACTGATACAATACCAAGAAAACACCCCAAAGAGGTAACACGAAAGGAAGAGACATCCTCTTGTTCCTGGTTGAACACGATAGACCCATGGTCTATTCGTTGGATGAAGGCCCAAGTGGAAAACACTGATGTCAAGCATAGCATCAGACATCTGAAGTCCTTTGTCCACGATACCAGGACAATCGAAGTGTCTTGGGACCTCGTGACTGACCTCCAAAGGCTCTCCAACGAGGACGCGTACTAGGTACTATGTGATCTTCAGCACCCCCCCCAAATTCCGCAAAGCGTCGCCACACGTCACCAAATGGAACTCCCTTGAGGTGCCAGCAGTGATAAAACTATCCAATCGAAAATGGGTAGAAGTGAAAGCACTCATAGACTCGGGCTGCACCGGGTCTTCAATATACGAAAAGCTGGTAGCTGAAAAGGGAATACCCACTCACAATTTACCTCATTCCCTCACTGTTTACAACACAGATGGAACATCAAACGCCGGAGGTCAGGTCGAAAAATTCATTATAGTCAAATTGGAAGTGCAAAATCACAAAGAACAACTTGCCCTAGCCATCACAAACCTGGGACCCAACCAAATCTTCCTAGGACATGACTGGCTTAAAGCACACAATTCCAATATCAACTGGCGTACTGGAAGGATATCTTTCCGATGTAACTATGACCATACCCTAAACAATGTAAATGAAGAGGAAGACGAACTGGACGAAGACTACACTCCCTCAAAGGGCGACAAGCTCTACAAACTTGATGTAGACGAATACATTCAAAACATAGCCACCGAGGTCGCAGCAAGAGATTTCATCCAGAAGAAAAAGAAAACCTTCGAGGAGACCACACCTGCTTACGTCCATGACTACAAGGACATCTTCGCCAAAGAAAGTTTCGATGAACTACCCCCGAGACGCCCTTGGGACCATGTCATCGAACTACTCCCCGGGGACCACCAGGTGGACTGTAAGATCTACCCTCTCAATCCGGGAGAACAAAAGGAACTCAATGCATTCCTTGAAAAGAACCTCAAATCCAGGAGGATTCGCCCGTCCAAATCACCCTTTGCGTCCACTTTCTTCTTCATTAAAAAGAAAGACGGATGCCTCCACCCCATATAAGATTATCAGAAGCTCAACGCCATGACTAAATGCAACTGATACCCCCTCCCACTCATTCACGAATTGGTCGATAAACTAAAATCAGCCAAGTACTACACCAAATTTGATGTCAGATGGGGGTACAACAACGTACGGATGGCAGAAGGAGAAGAGTGGAAGGCGGCATTCAGAACCAACTGCGGGCTCTTCGAACCCCTTGTGATGTTCTTTGGCCTGACCAACTCCCTAGCAACGTTTCAAACCATGATGAACACATTGTTTAAAGAGTTGATCGACCGAGGCATAGTGGTAGTCTATATAGACGATATCATGATATTTACAAAAACGGTTGAAGAGCATCGAAAGGTTGTGCGAGAAGTGCTCCAAATACTGAGAGACGCCCATCTCTACCTCCGACACAACAAATGTGACTTCGAGGTCCAGGAAATGAAATTCCTTGGCCTAGTGGTCGCCCAACAAAAGGTAAAGATGGACGAGAAAAAGGTCGCAGCCATATGAGACTGGCCAACCCCAATGTCTAAAAAGACACTATGAGGATTCCTCGGATTCCTCAACTTCTACAGACGTTTCGTCAAGAACTTTGCCATGGTAGCGCACCCTTTCAATGCACTTACCTCGGTCAAAAAGGACTTCCTCTGGTCCCCTGACTGCCAAAAGGCTTTTGACGATCTCAAGGCCATAATCTTCTCAGCACCCGCCCTTGCTATGCCTATGGACACCGACCCCTATCGCTTTGAAACCGATGGTTCTGGCATCAGCATTGGTGCCATCCTCTCACAAAAATACAATGGCATCTGGCACCCCGTCGCCTTCATCTCCTGTTCACTCAATGACGCTGAGCGTAACTACCATGCAGCCAACCTCGAGATGCTAGCCATCATCTTCACACTCAATGAATGGCGCCAATACCTCTTGGAAGCTGCTCACCCCATCGAAATCCTGACAGACCATAAGAACCTCAAGTTCTTCCGCCGTCCTCAGGATCTATCCCGCTGTCAGGCCCAATGGCAACAAATTGTTCAAGAATATCACTTGAACATCATCCACCGTCCTGGCAAAACAAATCCCACCGATCCTCTGTCCTGGAGGCCAGACTTTGAAAAGGGGGTGACACTTGATAACACCGCCCAAACACTCCTCCCAGACCTCCTTTTTTCCCCACCACCCTCACCTACCCGGCCCACTGTGTTGCTTAACGCAGTAGCCTCAGATAACATCATATTGCAAATCACCAAACTACAATACAAATTGGAACAGTTCGCACAACAAGGCTTGGAAAAAAAGGGGTCCCCATGGACAAAAAAGGATGGCCTCGTAAGATGGAAACACCTCACCTATGTCCCAAACGACAAAAAACTGCAAGAAGACATAATCGTCGCCAATCATGATCACTCCATCACCGGACATCTGTGAGTAAGAAGAACACGAGACTTGATCATGAGCGAATATTTCTGGCCCTCGCTACAAAGAGACATAGAAGGATATGTAAAAGGATGTGACGTCTGCCAAAAGGTAAAGGCAAAGACCACAGCCATCCATACCCCTCTTCACCCAAATGAAATCCCATCTACCCCCTGGGAAATCATCTCCGTCGACCTCATCGGCCCCCTCCCTCAGTCCAATGGCAAGAACGCCATTCTTGTAGTAGTTGACAGGTTCTCCAAAATGATTCACCTGGCACCAGTGATGGACACAATCACCTCGCAGGGGGTCGCCATCATCTTCTGCGACCAAGTGTTTAACCTCCATGGAATGCCAAGAAAGGTGATATCAGATAGGGGCACCCAATTTGTGTCATCGTTCATGTGAGACCTCTACTCCCTCCTCGGAATAAAGGCAAACCCCTCTATGGCCTATCATCCCCAAACTGACAGCCAAACGGAGTGAGTCAACCGAGAAGCAGAAAAGTACCTCTGCATATACATAAATCACCGTCAGACAGATTGGGCCGAGTGGCTCCCCTTGGCCAAGTTCACCCACAACTCCCAAACTACTAGCGCCACAGGAGTGTCCCCCTTCCTACTCAACTATGGCCAACAACCGCTCATCCCAAATAAACGAGTGGAAGTCCAGAACGAGTCAGCTACCACCTTCATTGAGCAGATGAAGGATCACCACGAGGGAGCGAAAAGAGCCCTAGAGAAGGCTGTGGAAGCGATGAAGAAGAGCCACGACAAATGTGCATCGTCACCGGTTGAATATTCTGCTGGACAGCAAGTACTTCTCGAAGGAACACACATCCGCACTGACCGACCTACAAAAATATTTGATGACAAATGATATGGACCCTTCAAGGTGAAGCGCAAGGTGGGCGAGGCGTCATATGAATTGGAAATCTCCCGAACCTGGAAGGGAATTCATCCCGTCTTCCACGAATCCCTCCTCACTTCGTATCATCCGGGCTCCTCTCCATCTCAAACTATACCCAAACCACCCCCTCCCATAATCATCCAATAGGAAGAGGAGCATGAGGTACAGGAAGTTGTCAACTCTCATAAAAGGCGAGGAAGAACAGAATACCTTGTCCACTGGAAGGGTTACCCTCATGAAGAGTGGACATGAGAACCAAAGGCTGACGTCAAGCATGCCTCAAAGCTTGTTGATAAATTCCACACCACCAATCCATCAGCAGTCCGACTCCTCACAACCGACACCTGTGACTATCCCACCTGCTCTTCTACAGTATCCTTATTTACCGACCCCACCTTCCATACCTATGCTACTTCCCTCAATCATCTCCCTGATCGCTTCTTCAAAATTCCCTCCCCCAACTCCAAACCACCCCTCTCTGGTATTCTCATCAACCGGGAGTTCAATGATTAAAAAGGGAGTAATGAAACATTTTTCTCCATTTTCTATACCTATTTTCCACTTTCATATTTAGCTAAGGATGATCTAACGTGAACGCTTACTTACTTCAAGCAGCCCCCTTCTTTTTTGGCAAGAAAAAAGGACAGAAAACTCCAACCCTGCTAGGATTACCAGTACCTGAATGGACACACCATCAAGAACACATACCCCCTCCCCTTAATTTCTGATCTTGTGGACAAGTTGAAGGGATCGTTGATCTGTACCAAATTCAATGTATAATGGGGGTATAACAATGTCCTAATCAAGCTGGAAGATTGCTGGAAGGCAGCTTTTCTCACACCCTTCAGGCTCTTTGGGTCCAACATCATGTTCTTCAGGATGTACAACTCCCCTGCTACTTTTCAGGCTTTCATGAATGATCTCTTCAGATATTATATCACAGAAGGCTGGCTAGTGATCTACATGGATGATCTGTTGATCCACTCATCAGATCAGGAGATTCATGACAAAAGGACCCAAAAAGTCCTAGAATGATGTTATCAACACGAAATCTACCTCAAACTGGAGAAGTGTACCTTCTCTGCAAAAGAGGTCGAATATCTAGGGATGATCATGGACAAGAACAGAGTCCAAATGGACCCCACCAAGCTCAAGGCTACCCAGGAATGGCACCAACCAGGCAATATAAAGGATGTCAGGTTGTTTATTGGCTGCTGTAACTTTTACTGGAAGTTCATCCCCTCCTTCTCTAACATTACCTGCCCTCTACTTGACCTCACCAAGACAAAGTCAATGTGGCACTGGGATGAATC